>LR749714.1:800858-851257 GCA_902729485.2 Mus minutoides
CATTTCATTTTTAGCCTCTGAAGCTCATGTGAAAGAGTTTGAGTGAAGTCTATGGAAACAGGTATGACAGGAGGAAGAAGCTGTCATGTAAGTGATGACTTGAAGCTGCCTGTCACATAACCCTTGAGCACATGTAGTTCTGTGTTGCCATGTAGAGTGTTTTATTGAATTTTCTAGAAAGGCTTTAATAAGTCAAACATACACCTCCAAAAGCTGTTAATTAACTTTTGGGGGCCCTTAGGGTGCGAGCCAGTAAATCAACAGGGTTCCTACACAGTACGATCCTGCTGAGAAACAGGAAAATGTCTGATGCTTCCAACAGCGATTAACAAATTTAGAGTCATTTACAACTCTCACAAGTGAACTGAAATATCACCCTTCAGTACTATAGCAATTTCTCCTTCTTTTGTATCCAAATGCTTTCAATCTGATTGAACCTACAGTGTTTATAGGTAGAGGATATCTTTTATTCATAAAACAGAAACTGTTATCTTTCCACTGCCAAGAGATGCTTCTGAGATTAATGGATAAAGAAATGAACTTCATTTGGGCTTTTGGTTTCGATCCTTGGTCACTTGTGTCTGCAGCTTTGGTCCGATAGTGGGACCATGCATTATGGTAAGGCATGCATGCCAGAAAAGACTGTCCATCCATTAGAAGCTGAAAACAAAAGAAAAACAACAGGAGCAGAGTCTCAATATCCGCCACTCATCAAAATCCTGTAACCATACATCACTTTCTGGATGCTCAACCACCTCTCAGGCTAGACACTAAGACTTTGGCACATGGGTGGGTGGAATGTGACTTCATAATAGAGTGCTTGCCTCACATACCTACTAGTCTGAGAAAATTTACAGAGGCCATTTGATCAGTAAAGAGAGAAACAGTCTGAGTTACCTAGCAGGAAGCAAGGGATACAGAGAGCAAAGCTTAAGGAAGGATACAGAACCTCTTCATTTTACTATTGATTTCTTGTTTGTTTGTTTTGTTCCCTCCCACATTTTTCTATGTGTAATTTCTTCCCTGGACAAATGTAAAAGGTTTTTCTAAAACTTCCATGTGATTAACAACTTATCCAAGTTCAGAATTTGGAAAGAGGGATTTTCAAAACTTAGGAATATATGACTTCCTCTTCTATGAGCTTCCACATTGTTGTAGACTAGAGAGATTCATGTTGTTAATATAGGTAATTTTTATATGATCTTTACCATTTCTCTGGAAACTTTTCATATTCTGAAGACTTAGTCTTGTAATGTCTGATAAGTGCCAGGCATGGTGGCGCATGCCTTTAATCCCAGCATTCGGGAGGCAGAGGCAGGTGGATTTCTGAGTTCGAGGCCAGCCTGGTCTACAAAGTGAGTTCCAGGACAGCCAGGACTGTACAGAGAAACACTGTCTCAAAAAACCAAAAAAAAAAAAAATTTCTGATAAGTTTTCAAATATTCTGGTAAAATCTGATCAATTCTAGACAGTAAATTTGAGATTTTAAATTTTGAAAATTGTTTTCCTTTTATTTTATTTAATTTTATTTTTTATTTTTTTAAATCTTTTTAAAAAATTTTTTTAGTTTTTGTTATTAGATATTTTCTTAATTTACATTTTAAATGCTATCCCAAAATTGCCCTCTACCCTCCCCCCACCCCACCCCCCCTGCCCTGCTCCCCTACCCGCTCATCCCTAGTTCTTGGCCCTGGCATTCCCCTGTATTGGGACATATAAAGTTTGCCATACCAAGGGGCCTCTCTTCCCAATGATGGCCGACTAGGCCATCTTCTGCTACATATGCAGCTAGAGACACTAGCTCTGGGGTTCTGGTTAGTTCATATTGTTGTTCCTCTTATAGGGTTGCAGACCCCTTCAGCTCATTGTGTACTTTCTCTAGCTTCTCCATCGGGAGCTCTGTGTTCCATCCTATAGATAGATGACTGTGAGCATCCACTTCTGTATTTGCCAGGCAATGGCATAGCCTCACAAGAGACAACTATATTAGGATCCGTTTAGCAAACTCTTGCTGGCATATGCAATAGTGTCTGAGTTTGGTGACTGATTATGGGATGGATCCCCGGGTCAGGTAGTCTCTGGATGGTCCATCCTTTCATCTTAGCTCTAAATTTTGTCTCTGTAACTCCTTTCATGGGTATTTTGTTCCCTATTTTAAAGAGGAATGAAGTATCTACACGCTGGTCTTCCTTCTTGATTTTCTTGTGTTTTGCAAATTGTATCTTGGGTATTCTAAGTTTCTGGGCTAATATCCACTCATCAATGAGTGCATATCTAATGGCTTCTTTTGTGATTGGGTTACCTCACTCAGGATGATATCCTCCAGATACATCCATTTGCCCAAGAATTTCATGTATTCATGTTTTTAATAACAGAGTAGTACTCCATTGCGTAAATATACCACAATTTCTATATCCATTCCTCTGTTGAGGGACATCTGGGTTCTTTCCAGCTTCTGGGTATTATAAATAAGGCTGCTATGAACATAGTGGAGCATGTGTCCATTTTACCAGTTGGAACATCTTCAGGGTATATGCCCAGGAGAGGTATTGCTAGATCTTCGCGTAGTACTATGTCCAATTTTCTGAGGAACCGCCAGACTGACTTCCAGAGTGGTTGTACAAGCTTGAAATCCCACCAGCAATGGAGGAGCATTCCTCTTTCTCCACATCCTTGGCAGCATCTGCTGTCACCTAAATTTTTGATCTTAGCCACTCTGACTGGTATGATGTGGAATCGAAAGGTTGTTTTAATTTGCATTTCCCTGATGATTAGAGATGCTGAACATTTTTTCAGGTGTTTCTCAAGCATTCTGTATCCCTCACTTGAGAATTCTTTGTTTAGCTCTCTATCCCGTTTTAATGGGGTTATTTGTTTTATTGGAGTCCAGCTTCTTGAGCTCTTTGTACATATTGGATATTAGTCCCCTATCAGATTTTGGATTGGTAAAAATCCTTTCCCAATCTGTTGGTGGCCTTTTTGTCTTCTTGACAGTGGCTTTTGCTTTACCGAAGATTTGAAATTTTATAAGGTACCATTTGTCAATTTTTGATCTTACAGCACAAGCCATGGCTGTTCTATTCAGGAATTTTTCCCCTGTACCCATATCTTCAAGGCTTTTCCCCACTTTCTCCTCTATAAATTTCAGTGTCTCTGGTTTTATGTGGAGGTCTTTGATCCACTTAGACTTGAGCTTTGTACAACGGGATAAGAATGGATCAATTCCCATTCTTTTACATGATAGCTGACAGTTGTGCCAGCACCATTTGTTGAAAATGCTGTCTTTTATCCACTGCATGGTTTTAGCTCTCTTGTCAAAGATCAAGGGCCCATAGGTGTGTGGATTCATTTCTGGGTCTTCAATTCTATTCCATTGATCTACCTGTCTGTTGCTGTACCAGTACCGTGCAGTTTTTTTTATCACAATTGCTCTGTAGTACAGCTTAATGTCAGGCATGGTGATTCCCCCAGAGTTTCTTTTATTGTTGAGAATAGTTTTTGCTATCCTAGGTTTTTTATTATTCCAGATGAAATTGCAAATTGCCCTTTCTAACTCAGTGAAGAACTGAGTTGGAATTTTGATGGGGATTGCATTGAATCTGTAGATAGCTTTCGGCAGGATAGCTATTTTGACTATATTAATCCTGCCAATCCATGACCATGAGAGATCTTACCATCTTCTGAGATCTTCTATTTCTTTCTTCAGGATCTAGAAGTTCTTGTCATACAGATCTTTCACTTCCTTTCTTAGAGTCACACCAAGATATTTTATATTGTTAATTACTATTGTGAAGTGTGTTGTTTCCCTAATTTCTTGCTCAGCCCGTTTATCCTTTGTGTAGAGAAAGGCTATTGATTTGTTCGAGTTGATTTTGTATCCAGCTACTATACTGAAGCTGTTTATCAGGTTTAGGAGTTCTCTGGTGGAATTTTTGGGGTCACATGTATATACTATCATATCATCTGCAAACAGTGATATTTTGACTTCTTTCTTTCCAATTTGTATTCCCTTGATCTCCTTTTATTGCCAAATTGCTCTGGCTCGGTCTTCAAGTACTATATTGAATAGGTAGGGAGAAAGTGGGCAGCCTTGTCTAGTCCCTGATTTTAGTGGGATTATTGAGAGTTTCTATCCATTTAGTTTGATGTTGGCAACTGGTTTGCTGTAGATTGCTTTTGTTATGGTTAGGTATGGGCATTGAATTCCTGATCTTTCCAAGACTTTTATCATGAATGACTGTTGGATTTTGTCAAATGCTTTCTCAGCATCTAATGAGAAGATGGTGTGGTTTTTGTCTTTGAGTTTGTTTATATAGTGGATTATGTTGATGGATTTCCATATATTAAATCACCCCTGCATCCCCCGGATGAAACCTACTTGGTTATGATGGATGATCATTTTGATGTGTTCTTAGATTCAGTTTGCCAGGATTTTATTGAGTATTTTTGCATCAATATTCATAAGGGAAATTGGACTGAAGTTCTCTTTCTTTATTGGATCTTTGTGTAGTTTAGGTATCAGAGAAATTGTGGTTTCCTAGAATGAATTGGGTAGAGAACCTTCTGTTTCTATTTTGTGGAATAGTTTGAGGAGAGTTGGAATTAGGTCTTCTTTGAAGGTCTGATAGAACTCTGTACTAAACCTATCTGGTCCTGGACTTTTTTTTTTTTTTTTTGGTTGGGAGACTATTGATAAATACTTCTATATCTTTAGGGTAAATGAGACTGATTAGATTGTTAATCTGATCCTAGTTTAACTTTGGTACCTTGTATCGGTCTAGGAAGGTGTCCATTTCATCCAGGTTTTCTAGTTTTGTTGAGTATAGCCTTTTGATTTATAATCTGATATTTCTTCAGGTTTTGTTATTATGTCACCTTTTGCATTTCTGATTTTGTTAATTAGGATACTATCTCTGTGCCTTCTAGTTAGTGTGTCTAAGGGTTTATCTATCTTGTTGATTTTCTCAAAGAACCAGCTCCTGGTATGATTGATTCTTTGAATAGTTCTTTTTGTTTCCACTTGGTTGGTTTCAGCCCTGAGTTTGATTATTTCTTGCTGTCTACTCCTCTTGGGTGAATTTGCTTCCTTTAGTTCTAGAACTTCTACATGTGCTGTCAGGCTTCTAGTGTATGCTCTCTCTAGTTTCTTTTTGGAGGCACTCAGGGATATGAGTTTTTCTCTTAGGGATGCTTTCTTTTTTTTCCAATTCTTTTATTAGATATTTTCTTAATTTACATTTCAAATGCTATCCCGAAAGTCCCCTCCCCGCTTCCACCTCCCTCCTCCTTGCTCCCCTGCCTTGTGTCCCATATGTTTGGGTATGTTGTGGCTTCATTTTCATTAAACTCTAAAGAGTCTTTAATTTCTTACTTTATTTCATCCTTGACAAAGGAACCACTGAGAAGAGTGTTGTTCAGTTTCCACATGAATGCTGGCTTTCTATTATTTATGTTGTTATTAAAGATCTGCCTTAGTCCATGGTAGTCAGATATGATGCATGTGATAATTTCAATATTTTTGTATCTTTGAAGGCCTGTTTTTTGACCAGTTATATGGTCAGTTTTGGAGGAGGTGCCATGAGGTGCTGAGAAGAAGGTATATCCTTTAGTTTTAGGATAAAATATTCTGTAGATATCTATTAAATCCATTTGTTTCATAATTTCTGTTAGTGTCCATGTGTCTCTGTTTAGTTTCTGTTTCCAGGATCTGTCCATTAATGAGAGTGGGGTGTTGAAGTCTCCCACTATTATTGTGTGAGGTTCAATGTGTGCTTTGGGCTTTACTAAAGTTTCTTTAATGAATGTGGCTGCCTTTGTATTTGGAGCATAGATATTCAGAATTGAGAGATCATCTTGGTTAATTTTTTTTCTTTTTTTTTTATTAGAGAAATTCTTCATTTACATTTCAAGTGTTATCCCAAAAGTCCCCAACACCCACCCCCCACCCTTCTCCCCTACCCTCCCCCTCCCACTATTTGGCCCTGGCATTCCCCTGTACTGGGGCATAAAAACATTGCTAGACCAGGGGCCTTTCCTCCCGAATAATGGCCAACTAGGCCATCTTCTAATCCATATGCAGCTAGAGACATGAGCTCTGGGGGTTCTGATTAGTTCATATTGTTGTTCCATCTATAGGGTCGCAGACCCCTACAGCTCTTGGGTACTCTCTAGCTCCTACATTGGGGACCCTGTGTTCTGCCCTATAGATGGTTGTGAGCATCTACTTCTGTATTTGTCAGGGACTGTCAAAGCCTGCCAGGAGACAGCTATATCAGGGTCCCTTCAGCAATATCCTGATGGTATGTGCAGTTATGTGATGGACCGCCCAGGTGGGGCATTCTCTGGATGGTCCATCCTTTCGTTTAGCTCCAAACTTTGTCTCTGCACCTCCTTCCATGCATATTTTAATCCCTATTATAGGGAGGAATGAAGTATCCACGCATTGGTCTTTCTTGATTTTCTTGTGTTTTGGAGATTGTATCTTGGGTGTTCTAGGTTTTTGGGCTAATAACCACTAATCAGTGAGTGCATGTGATAAGTATGAAGTGCCCCTACTTGTCTTTTTTAATAACTTTGAGTTGGAAGTCAATTGTATTCGATATTAGAATGGCTACTCCAGCTTGTTTCTACAGACCATTTGCTTGGAAAATAGTTTTCCAGCCTTTCACTCTGAGTCTGTCTTTTTCGCTGAGGTTGGTTTCTTGTAAGCAGCAAAATGTTGGGTCCTGTTTGTGTAGCCAGTCTATTAGTCTATGTCTTTTTATTGGGGAATTGAGTCCACTGCTGTTAAGAGAAATTAAAGAAAAGTAATTGTTGTTTCCTGTTATTTTTGTTGTTAAACTTGGGATTCTGTTCTTGGGGCTGTCTTCTTTTAGGTTTGTTGAAGGATTACTTTCTTGATTTTTCTAGGGTGTAGTTTCTGTTCTTGTGTTGGTGTTTTCCCTTTATTATCCTTTGAAGGGCTAAATTCATGGAAAGATATAGTATGAATTTGATTTTATCGTGGAATACTTTGGTTTCTCCATCTATGGTAATTGAGAGTTTTGCTGAGTATAGTAGCCTGGGCTGGCATTTGTGTTCTTTTAGGGTCTGTATAACATCTGTCCAGGATCTTCTGACTTTCATAGTCTCTGGTGAGAAGTCTGGTGTAATTCTAATAGGCCTGCCTTTATGTGTTACTTGACCTTTTTCCCTTAATGCTTTTAATATTCTATCTTTATTTAGTGCATTGTTGTTCTGATTATTATGTGTCTGGAGGAGTTTCTTTTCTGGTCTAGTCTATTTGGAGTTCTGTAGGTTTCTTGTATGTTCATGGGCATCTCTTTCTTTAGGTTCGGGAAGTTTTCTTCTATGATTTTGTCTAAGATATAATTTGCTGGCACTTTAAGTTGAAAATCTCCATTCTCATCTACTCCTATTATCCGTAGGATTGGTCGTCTTATTGTGTCCTGGATTTCCTGGATGTTTTGAGTTAGGATCTTTTTGCATTTAGCATTTTCTTTGATTGTTGTGCCCATGTTCTCTATGGAATCTTCTGCTCCTGAGATTCTCTCTTCTATCTCGTGCATTCTGTTGCTGATGCTCACATCTATGTTTCCTGATTTCTTTCCTAGTGTTTCTATCTCCAGAGTTGTCTCACTTTGGGTTTTCTTTATTGTTTCTACTTCCCTTCTTAGGTCTTGGACAGTTTTGTTCAATTCCTTCTCCTGTTTGGTTGTGTTTTCTTGTAGTTTTCCTGTTTAAGGGATTTTTGTGTTTCCTCCTTAAGGACTTTTACCTCTTGAGCAGTGTTCTCCTGTATTTCTTTAAGTGAGTTATTAATGTCCTACTTAATGTCCTCTACCAGCATCACGAGATATGATTTTAAATCTGAGTCTTACTTTTCGTGTGTGTTGTGGGTATCCAGGACTGGCTGAGGTGGGAGTGCTGGGTTCTGATGATGGTGAGTGGTCTTGGTTTCTGTTAGTATGATTCTTACATTTGCCTTTCACCATCTGGTAATCTCTGGAGATAGTTGTTATAGTTTTCTCTGGTTAGTGCTTGTTTCTCCTGTGATTCTGTTAGCTTCTGTCAGCAGTTCTGGGAGTCCAGCTCTCTCCTGAGTCTCAGTGGTCAGAGTAGTCTCTGCAGGCAAGCTCTCCTCTTGCAGGGAAGGTGCACAGAGGTCTGGTGTTCAGACCTCCCTCCTGGCTGAAGTTGAAGGCCTGATAGAGGACCTGTCCCAGAAGATGTGTTACCTCTGCAGTCTGTGCCCTCATCTGCACAGACTGATCTCTGAGGGACCTGGAACTCAAGATGGTTCCCTCACCTCCTCTGGTGGTCAGAGCCCTCCCAGGCAGACACCTCTCCTCCAGTGGGAAAGGTGTTGGATGTCTAGAGCCTGAAATGGGGTCTGTCCCAGAAGCTGTGTCACCCCTTTTATCACTATTATCTTTTTGGAACTTCTGTTAGTTGGAATTCTTTCCCACATGACTACATTTTTCTCCATTGAAGTCATCTTTTAGTCTGTCCACAGTGGGCTGGAGTCTGGTGCATCAGTTAGCAATCGACAAAATGCCCCACAGACATGACCATACATCTGACTAATGGAAGCAGTTTCTCAATTGAGGTTGCCTTTTCCCAGATGATTTTTGTTAGTGTCAAGTTGACAGAATCTAAGCAGCACCTTTAAAACCACTTTTTAGACCTCCAGTTACCTACATAGAATAAATTCATGTCGTTTCATATCACCTAGTTTGTGACAATCTATATGAACAATCGAAAACCAATACATTTTACTACCATACATAATTTTAGTTTAAAGCATTTATCTTATATTCCTAAATATTGTTCTGTAGAGAATTCTATGTTTACACAATGAAGCAATTTATTTGTCTTTGATGACATTAAATGTGGAGTATTATATTTTGGGTAACTGAATCAGTTCCAGTTCTTGTTGTTGTTGTTGTTGTTGTTTTGTTTTGTTTTGTTTTGTTCTGTTCTATTTTCTGAAATCTTTTCAAGTCTTAGTTTATTAGAACATTTCCACAAAAGCCAACTGTCTCTGACTGTAGTTTAGTTTTTTATATTTTTCACTTATTGAAAATGGATTGTTTTCACGTAATATAACCTTACCACAGGTTGTCCTCCCTCTACTCCTCCCAGTTTCCCCCAATGTCTTCCCCCATACAGATCCATCACCTTCTGTTTCTCATTAAAGAAACAAACAGGCATATTATATTATATTATATTATATTATATTATATTATATTATACATCAAAACTAACAAACTGGAATTGGATAAAACAAACAAACAAACTGAAGGATAAGAGTTCAAGGGAAGGCACACACTTAAGAATCCCATTAAAAATAAGGTTTCCATAATTTATGTCTGGGTCTTCAATTTGATTCCATTGATCAATATGGATGTTTTTGTTCCAATTCCATGTTATTTTATTACTATAGTTCTGTAGCATAACTTGAAATCTGAGATAGTGATGCCTTTAGAAGTTCTTTTATTGCACAGTATTGTTTTAGCTATTCTAGGTTTTTTGTGTTTTCATTTGAAGTTGAAAATTGCTCTTCTACAGTCTATGAAGAGTTGCATTGGAATTTTGATGGATATTTCATTGAATCTGTATATTTCTTTTGGTATAATGGTCATTATCGTTATATTAATCTTACCAATTCATGAACATGGAAGAATCTTTCCATATTCTGATATCTTCCAGAATTTCTTTCTTCATTATCTTGACATTTTTATCATAGAAGTCTTTCACTTGCTTGGTTAGAATTATCCCAAAACACTTTATATTACTTGAAGCTATTGTGAAAAGTATTACTTTCCTGATTTCATTCTCTGTCCATTTCTCATTTGTATATAAAAGAGCTATCGATTTTTGTGAGTTAATTATGTATCCGGACACTTTCCTGAAAGTGTTGATAATCTGTAGAAGTTACAAAGTAGAATTTTTAGGCCCATCTATGTAACATATTTGAAAATAAAGATTTTGTCTTCTTCTTTTCCAATTTGTATCTCTTTTAGTTGTCTTATTGCTCTAAAGTGCTATATTGACTAGGGATACAGAGAGTGGACAACTTTGTCTTGTTTCTGATTTTAGTGAAATGGTTATGGGTTTCTCTCAATTTATGTTGATGTTAATAATTTCAACGTCCTCTTGTTATATTTTTCCTTTGATGAGTGTGTTCTTAACTATCTCTTCAGATTAGTTTTGATTTGAAGTCTACTTTGTTAGATATTAAAATGGCTATAATTGCTTGCTTCCTAGGTTCCTTTTTTTCTTATTCCATCCTTTTCCCCTGATATGATGTCTATCTTTAATGTTAATTTGTGTTTCTTGGATGCAGCAGAAGTATGGATCTTGTTTTCTGATCCCTTCTGTTAGTTTATATCTTTTTACTAGGGAATTGAGACTGTTGATATTGAAAGCTATCAATGAGCTGTGTTTGCTGATTCTTGTTACTTTGTTGTTGTCGTTGCTGTGGTGGTGGTGATGATGGTGGTAATAGTGGTATGTGCATGTTTTTCTCCTCTTTTAATCTTTGGGTCTGGGATCATTTATTCTCTGTAATTTTTTTGGTGTGTTTAATTTCTTTAGGTTTAAATTTTCTTTCTAGGGCATTCTGTGTGGCTGGATATGTAGATGTATATTGCTTAAATTTGATTTTATTATGGAGTGTTTTATTTTCTTCATCTACTGTGATTGAAAGTCTTGCTGGGTATAATAATCTTGGATATCATCTTTAGTCTCTTACAGTCTTTAGAAAATCTGCCCAGACCCTTCTGGATTATAGCATATCCACTGAGAAGTCATGTGTTATTATAATAAATCTGTCTTTATAGTTACTTACTTTCTTCCTCTTGCAGCTTTTAATATATTTTTGTTCTGTGTGTTTAGTATCTTTATTATTATGTGCTATGAGGACTTCCTTTTCTGGTTGAGTCTACTTGGTATTCTGTATGCTTCTTGTACTTTTATAGGCTTAGCTTTCTTTAAATTGGAAGAATTTTCATCTATGATTTTGTTGAAAAACTTTTATGTATTCTTATCCCATTTCTTCTCTTTCCTCTATTCCTATTATTTTTATATTTGTCCCTTTCATAGTGTCCCAGATTTTCTGGGTGTTTTGTGCCAGGAGACTTTAGATTTAACAGTTTTTTGACTGTAGTGTCCATTTATTCTATAATGTCTGCAATATCTGAGATTCTCTCTTCCATCACTTTCAGTCTGCTAATGAGGCTTGCCTCTGAGATTCATATTTGGATATCTAAATTTTTCATTTCCAGAATTCTCTCAGTTTGGGTTTATTGAATCTATTCCCACTTTTCAGACCTTGAGCTGTTTTATTCTTTTCTTTCCACTGTGTATTTTCATAGATTTCGTTAAGGGATTTAATCATCCTCAACTTAAGGATCTCAATCATATGTATAAAGTCTATTTTATGATCTTTTAATTCAACTATGTTAGAATATATATGTTGGGCTCAGTGGAGACATGGTGCCCTGGCTATTGTTGGTTGTGTTTTGTTTTTTGTTTGTTTGGTTTTGTTTGTTTTGTTTGTTTTTTGTTTGTTTTCCTGGTATCTAGGTGCCTAGGTTTGGGAAATTTGAATTCTAGATATTAAGATATGGCCTTCTCTTTGTTTGGTGGGTGTTTTGTTTCAGGTTTTCTGTTTCCTTCTCTTGTTTTTAGGAGAGTGTGGTGGCTGTGTGTTGCCTGATAGAAAATTCTTCTGGGATCTTGATAGGTGTGGCGACTGGAACATTCATGAAAACAAGAACTATTCTACATATCTTGCATAATTGCAGTTCCTTTTCTGCTTGTCTGTACCTTAAATTTTCATATTATGAATTTATAACCTTTCTTTGGAGAACAATAAATGTTATGTTCAAAGATTCAGAAGTTTGAAGTTTAATGAGTGTTTGGTTCCAGACTAGGACAAGGAACTAAGGTGCATACTTTACATATCAAAGCAGACCTGAATTCCAGGTTCTCCCAGCATCCCTCAGTCCAGCCCACAGGCTAAACTCCCCTTCCTCCAGAGGCTCCTCCCTATATAACCGAGACATTTTGATCTCTGTCTTCTTCTTCTTCTTCTTCTTCTTCTTCTTCTTCTTCTTCTTCTTCTTCTTCTTCTTCTTCTTCTTCTTCTTCTTCTTCTTCTCCTCTTCTCTTCTCTCTTCTCTCTTTCTCTTTCTCTCCCCTACACCCCTCCTTTCCCTATGGTGACTTCCCTGGCCTTGGTCCTTGCTGCCAGTGAACTCATCCTCCCTTGTGCAGCTTCCCAATAAACTTGTGTTTAATATAACCTAATTTGGCTTAAATTGGCTCATTTCACCAACAATGGAGAAATAACCTATCAATGAGATTATCTTTAAAATATAGATTTATAATAAAAACATCTTTCACTCATTCTAATTTGTTATATTTACTTTTAATCTTTTAACTTAATAATTTCAAGGATATCTCATCAGCATAAGTGATCCTATCATCAACTTTCTAACTTTTAAAAAAAGTCTTTATTTTTAAAGAACAAATAATTTTTGCAAAGGTATTAAATTATTAGCACTTGATATATAGCATATTGCACAAAACATAGTTTATAGATTTAGAAAATGTGCCAACTGAGTGAATTAATCTATTGTGTGTTAAGTACAAACATGTACATGGGATTGAACAGAAGGTTTCAAAGCATAGGTAACTATGGAAGCTCAAGCAGATCACACTGCACCGCTTACTTCTGCATGCCAGGACCTCATTTGTTCTTCTATGGTCAAGAAGACAAGATGAATGTGATTACTCAAAATAACTACGAATTATTGACAAATTACTGAATCAGAATAAGGTAGAGAAGTTTATTCAACCAGAATAAACCATAGAAAATTATTTAGCCCCTTTCATGCCACAGACTAATTGGATGGAGTAATGTCCTCAATAGAGGCTTCCTCTTCCTAAAAATGTCAGATTGACAACCAAGGCCCCCACACACATGTAGCATGGAACATGATAATAAGCATCTCGCAGAGCCCTCACTGTCTCTGTGCATTCTGGAGTCACAGCCCCTTTGACTCAACCTTTCACAAAGGGCAGTTGCTGCTAGAATGAGTGACCATGAAAACTTAAGTATTATCTTCTGTTTTGGTTTTGTCATTAATAAAATAGGAAAACAAGACAATGATTCTTGATCTCTTGCCTTTCAGAATCAATATGAGGCACTCATAATAAAAGACTTTTTTATATATATATTTTTAGATATTTTCTTTATTTACATTACAAATGATATCCCGAAAGTTCCCTATAACCTCTCCCCGCTCTGCTCACCTACCCACCCACTCCCACTTCTTGGCCCTGGTGTTCCCCTGTTCTGGGGCATATAAAGTTTGCAAGACGTAGGTGCCTCTCTTCCTAATGATGGCCAACTAGGCCATCTTCTGCTACATATGCAGCTAGAGACATGAGTTCTGGGGGTACTGGTTAGTTCATATTGTTGTTAAAACTCCAAAGGAGCTTTAGAACAACAATTTAGCATAATGTAGGAGAAAGAACTGTTCCTAGGGTGGGGTACATCATGGGTAGGGCCTGGCCCAAAGTGGGGAAGCAGCAGCCCCCTCTGCTGATTAGAGAGCCTGGCTCTGAGTTTTCCTCTGCACTTCAGAATTCAGCTGCTTCAGTCTTCCCTCAGCCTCTGTTATTATCAATGCTTAATTTTAATGGATGAAGGGAGAATTTTGGTGTGGGTGGCTTGCTTCTTTTTGTTGTTGTTAAATGTAGCAACAAACAATCAAATCAGAGGAAGAAGAACACAAAGAAAGTGGGTCGTGAATACAGAAAAGGGTCAAGGCTCTACTATTTAGTGCAGTGTCTGGGGAACTATTAACTATGTGGTGATTGGCAGTTTTAACAGTACCTTCTGCTCTCTCTTGCCAGCAACTATGCAATTATTCCAGGTGTTGTAGTGGAATGACTCTACCAAGTTTTATAGGATTAATCAACATGTAAATGTTGGCAGGCTTCAAGCTCAGATCCAGACTTCAGGTGGAGCGCTCAGAACAGATGGAGACAAACACTCCCTGGGTTTGTTTTATAAAGGGATTTATAAATTGGTCATGCAGCCTCCACCCCAGATCCAGTCTACTTTATGACATTCTGCTCAGAACAGTCTCTCTTTTCGAATTGCACACACACACAAAAAGATCATCTGTGGGCTAAGTGGTAAGATTGGTGCTAGGTGGTAAGATCTATGCTAAGAGCATCACAAGCATCCGTATCACAATTGCACGGTTCCTCTGAGAACTTCTGAGATGTTTAAGTTTTTCATTTGTTGTTTATAACTCCATCATGGGCCATCACAGTGAATGAGAAACGGAAACAAGGTTTCTATTTCCTCCATCTGTCCACTAATCCTTTGGTGGTGTCAAAGAAAGACTTAAGTAAGATTTGGAACACTGTGTGAGGCTCTTTGCCTATTATGTAACTATTTGGAATAATTTCTCCTACTCCTGGGCTTCCTGGGGCTCTTAATTGCCGCAGCAGTATCTTTGGATTATTTGTTCTTGCCAGAAGCCACTTAGTCTCTGCCTGAGTAACAGGGCCTCCTTACAACAGAACCACGTAGTGTACCTTGGCCATGGTAGGAGAGTGTAGAACAGGGCCGTGATGCTTTGTGGGGCCTTTCTAAAAGTTGGCACCCCTTCCTCAACTCTGGCTCCAGCTGTGAAGAGCTGGTCCTGAGCACACAGTTCTAATATATGTTTCCTACTCAAGGATGCTGAGTTCCTATAACAAAATAAATTTGCGAAAAACATACTTATCAATCATACATTTACTGCTGTACTTATGACTTTCTCTCCAAAGCTTGGCTCACCTGTTTGAAGTTCCCTCGCTTTTCACAAACAACCCATCCTTTGTATAAACTCCTTCTTTAGGCCCCTGTTGGTGCATCCGCGTGGGCAGATTTGTGACTCACTGAATGAATGTTATAGGCTCTTTAATTGCTAGGTCCTGTCCCCCACCCCACCCCCCACCATGTGGATTATGTGGGCACTTTAGTACTGCTGCCATAGTTATGTGAAAATCCTTTTGTATCTTCTGATTCTCATTTTGTTTTCCTTGGTGGTCTTAATTCAATAGAATTTGAAGGGCCACCAGTGGTTAGCAAGGGAAGTGTCCAACTTGAAGTGCAGTTAGAAGTTAATTTAGTTACCACAGAATTCCTTACTCTGTGGGGATGAAGAACTAGTACTTCTCTGTGTGAAAATATGAGGAGGTGTAGGTGATTGTTCTAGAAAATTTTTAAGAGGACTTTATATGGGATTTTCTAGATCCATATACACCTTCTCTTGTAGGTGACGTGGATCTAGAAAACTTTTTGTGTGTTACGGGATGTAACAGCACTCTAAGAGGAGAGTACCCCAGGGTGACAAATGTCTTCCTACGGAAATGTAAAGTCTTATAGAACTCATGTATGTGATGACAACAAAAACCAAAAATGCTAATGTCAAAAAAAAAAGGTGAAAATGAGGCCAGAAAGGGAGACTAACAGAAGAGACAATAAAGATCTATCAAAATGTGGAGCATAGTTTCTGGTTTTCTTTTTCTTCTGCAGTTTTTGTGCTCTTTTATTGTTGTTGTTGTTGTTATCACTATTATTATTATTATTAATCATTCCATTCGTTTACATCTCAAATGATATTCCACTTCCCAGGTACCCCTCCACCAACCCCACATCTCACATCCACCCCTCTCTCCTTTGCCTGTATGAGGGTGATCCACCACCTACCCACATACTCCCACCCCACTGCTCCAGCATCCCCCCTACACTAGGGCATCAAACCTCCCTGAGACCAAGGGCCTCCCTTACCGTTGTTGTCAAATGAAACATGCACTGTGCTGTTTTCTTCATAGTACAGCCTAGATTTGGGGCTTTACCAGAAGTCTGAGGGAAACCATGATATTCAACAGGATTTGATAGCTACCTGGCAAGTAAGATCAAGGAAGAAGCAGATCTTCACTTCTTGTCTTTAACCAGCAAACCAGATCTGATTTTGAAAGGAACAGATTTAAAAACTCAGAGTATGGATTGGAATCTGAGACACTGAGGGCAGAAGTTGACAGAGCAAGAACTAGGCATTGGAACAGCTGTGGGAAGAAGGGAGCAGTGGGAGAACTGCTTTGAAGCAGACACGGCAGGTCTTAGCCATGCTTGAGCTGGGGCTGAGGGAGAAAATGCCCCACAATGCCAGTGCTTCTCTTAGCTGCAGTTCCAGGCATTTCATCCACACACAAGGAGAAAAGCAATGACTTGTGCACATGCTTGTAAGATATCTACCTGTAGCTATCAAGAAGCTCAAGAAGAAAGAAGACCAGAGTGTGGATGCTTCAGTGCTTTTAAGAATGGGTAATAAAATACTCACAGGAGGAAATACGGAGACAAAGTGTGGAGCAGAGACTGAAGGAAAAGTCATCCAGAGACTGCCCCACCTGGAGATCCATCCCATATACAGTCCTCAAACCCATATGCTATTGTGGATGCTAGGAAGTACTTATTGACAGGAGCCTGATGTGGCTGTCTCCTGAGAGGCTCTGTGTTTGCCTAACAAATACAGAGGCAGATGCTCCCAGCCAACCATTGGACTGAGTGTGGGGTCCTTAATGAAGGAGTTGGAGTAGGAACTGAAGGAGCTGAGGGAGTTTTCAGCCCCATGGGGGAAGCAACAATGTCAACAGGCCAAACACCCGGAACTCCTGGGGTCTGGACCACCAACCAAATAGTACACATGGAGTGACCCATGGTTCCAGCCACATATGTGGCAGAGGATGGACTTGTTGGACATCAGTGGGAAAAGCATCCCTTGGGCCTGAGGGGGTTCAGTGCCCCAGTGTAGGGGAATGCCAGGGCAGAAAGGCAGGAGTGGGTTGGTGGGTGGGAGGGAGTACCCTCATAGAGGAAGGGGGAGGGGCATGGTATGGAGGTTTCTGGAGAGGAGACCTGAAAAGGGGATAACATTTGAAATGTAAATAAAGAATATAGCCAATAAAAAGTTAATATATATGAAAAAAAGTATTGTGACTCAGAATTCTTATATCACTCTGTATGTGAGAAGAGACTCTTGTACTCAAAGTTTAATAGGTTATGAAAATTATACTACCATCTATCTGGGAAAGAAGGGATTTGAAAATCTAGGTAATAGCATCCAACTGATATGAGGTCATGCTTTTCAATACGTCATTAAGCTATAAATGTAGCTAGACAAGCTATAAACATGGCTATGGTTTATCATGTAATATTATCACACTACAAAGCAAATTAGCTATGAACACTTATAGTAACTAAAGTTTTGCACTTTAGAGAATGATGTTATATATCTACTGTAGGGGAGAAGAACCATTTCCTAAGGAGCTTTGGCCGACTAAGGAGCTGTAACAATGCATTATGTTGACCTCTATGCCATATCACCAGGATACACTGTCATGAACATCTCAGGAACAAGGACCTAGTCAAAAGCTTCTGCAGTTATTGGCCAGTTCTCAGCAGCTTTTTTGGTCCTGGATGTGCTATTCAGAAGCCTTTCACTTTCAGAGATGGCAGCCTAGCCTTTGTGGCCCATGGGCTGTGGTCCTGATCCTTGAAGTCTGAAACAAAATGTGTGCTAATGTTTTAATATACTCTGATGCTGAGACCAGCTATAAACACAGGATTCCATGCTTGCTTGCACAGCCAATGTCTTATGACTCTAAAAGATAACATTACTAAATGTCTCTTAAGGTACTGAAGTTGTTTATACTCCTGTTGTGTTCAGTGTGTGTGTGTGTGTGTGTGTGTGTGTGTGTGTGTGTGTGTGTTCGGTGAGCTTTAGCTGTGTTAATAAATGACAAAGCTTCAATACTTATAGGCCATGTATATTTTAAGAAAAGGCCTTAAATTACATAAATGCACTTATATACAAATTTAAAGTCACTGGCAATAATTGACTGTAACACAGCCAGTATCCACCCTATTTTAAAGGTATTGACCCTACACAGTGAGCTTTAGAAGACAGCAAAACTTCTTGCTTCATTGGCATAGCACTCATGTGTCATTACCAACAACTAGTCTAGGCAGGGCAGCAGAGCCAGGACAGGATCCTGATGGAGTAGATATCAAAATCCCAGAAGACATCAGAAAAATCCACAAAGCCTTTCTAATTTCCGAAGTAATTAAATTATTCATTTCCTGCCTTCAAGGGTCATCTATCTTTGGACTGCAAAGCCCCTGTTAATTCTTGGAAAGTAATTCTCAGTTAATTGGTTAACTAACTGTAGCCCACAGGTAAAGTCCCTCATTAACAAACATGGGGAAAAAAGAGTGGATACAGCAGAGAGTCCTAAACACAGTATTTTGTTAATGTTTCACCAGAAATAGTACTTAAGGCACACGTTTTTATGACCTCCTAGGTCTAATAGTCATTGCAAAATACCTCATGGTTTCCTTACCTTACCCTAGGAG
This sequence comes from Mus minutoides, assembly GCA_902729485.2. Taxonomy (NCBI): domain Eukaryota; kingdom Metazoa; phylum Chordata; class Mammalia; order Rodentia; family Muridae; genus Mus; species Mus minutoides. The sequence continues at coordinate 819,346 of LR749714.1, forward strand.
AGGAAAGTGAGAAGTGACCATGACAATCAGGACATATACCACACCATGAATAGCAGGAACTATGCTGGCCTTTCCTTGCCTCTTCCTCTAGAACTTTATACCCCTTTCTCTGAATATAAACCAGCCAGTTTCCCAAAAAGAAATATAAGGATTTGCTTACTTGCTTAGAAAAGTAGGAAATGCATGCCTCTTGTGCCTTTGATCTCCAGGCCTGAGATGAAGTCATAGACTGTTCAGGAGAAACTTGGTACCTAGGCTTGCAGCCATAGTTAGGCCAACACTTGGTCCTCTCTTCATTCAATAAAACATGAGCATAGGAAGAAAGCTTCAGGATTATAACCCTGACCTCCTTGAGTGCACTTGACTCAATTATCCTACATCAAGTTGCCCTCACACCTATGAGAGAAGCAAGCTCTAGCATTCTGTCAGTATTATTTCCTGGTGACAATCCAGTTTCATAAATACTGTTTCTGTACAAACCCCAACAAATCTCCATTTAAATTCCCCTTAACTGTGAAGAATAGTGTATGCACAAGAAAGCAATGGAAAGGCCTGTGCTTCGGGGAGGGGCTTCTTGGTTGGGTTTCGATTGCTGTGATAAATACCACAACCAAAAGAAACTTGGGGAAGAGAGAGTTTATTTGGCTTGCATGTACAAGTCACAGCCTGTCTCTGACAGAAGCCAAGGTGGGAACTCAAGCTGGAGCAGAACCTGGAGGCATGAAATGAAGCAGCAGCCATGGGAGAGCACTGCTCAATGGCTTGCTCAGTTTGCTTCCTCCCATAGCCTAAGACTGCCTGCCCTGTGTGGCACTGTCCACTATGACTAATGAGCACTATGACTATAGTGCACTATGCTTACTTCTGCACTACGTTCAGGCTGCTCTGTCACTAACACCTCAACAACAAGGAATGAGTTAATGGCTTTTGCCACCATTGCCCAGTTCTCAACAGCCACTTCCATCATTAATCCTACATCAATTATTACTACCTAGCATAAGGATTCTGCTCCTTGAAGGAAGCAGCCAGTCTGGTAACTACTTGATTAGAAGCAACTTAAACTATTTCTGTTTCCCCAGGATAGTAACTATGAGATTAAAGCAGTTGACTTTTCTCTATCATCTGTTTAGCTGAACTACTCACTCAGAATGGACAGCCTGGAGTATATGTGTGGGAATGTGGATGTGTTAAGGGGTGTGTGTGTGTATGTGTGTGTGAGTGTGCATATGCATACACATTTGTGTGCTTGTGTGTAGAGAGCAAAGTCAATCTCAGTGTTGTTGCTGGGGAACTTACCCACCTGTTTTTTGAACCAGGATCTCTTACTGGGACTTGTTAGGCTCACCAGTTAGGCTGGGCTGGGCTGGGCTGGGCTGGGCTGGGCTGGGCTGGGCTGGGCTGGGCTGGGCTGGACTGGACTGGACTGGGCTGGGCTGGGTTGGGATGAGCTGGGCTGGGCTGGACTAGGCTGGCCAATAAACACTATATATACCTATGAAATTTTCAAAGAATGAATAAATTTTAAGATAGGAAAAAAACAACTTCAGAACTTCTTGGAGCTTTTAGTGTTTTCAGTGTAATATGAATCAATAAGAGGAGTATGTAAGCAGCAGTCTCCCCAGCACCTCGCTGCTACACTATGCAAGGACCAGCACTGGGGGCTGGGAAATGCAGGCATCAGGACTGGAATGTCTCTCTGCACACTGGGAGGGCCAATACAGTCATAAATCAGTATGGCTGCATGCCAAAGTTTTGCACAGAAAAAATTCTATTAGCCTGGAGGAATTTTCCAGTCTCCTTAGATAATGCGAATGTTTTAACCTTAAGACGTTTATTACGAATTAATGATAAACCTTATGTGTTTGAACAGCATGAGTGTTCAGACATGGTGTGGAAACGTTTTTGGTAAACAGAGCATTCAGGCCTTTCTTCTCCACAAGGACAAAGTTAATGTCCAGAGTTAACCCTTTCCATTAAGGATGGAGAGGAGGACAAGCCCTGAAAATGGACCTTGTGGGGTCTTCACAGAGGTGAATGAGGAGCAAGAATTAGAGGTCAGACCCTCCAGGATGCAGTCCTTGCGCCTGGTCCTACAGTTCTCAGACTTCATGTGAGAATTTAAATTTTTATCTCAAAAATTGTCTTTTTCAGTTTTTTTATTCTTACTTTTCCAGGGCAAATCATATTTTGAAAAAATGCATATATAAAATATTAACAGTAACCCTTTCTTTTCCTTCCAATAGGTTGACAGTACCTAATGAGTTTCGACATTTTTAAGAAAGAAAAATCGAAGAATCTCCTTTGTATGGAGTTAAAGAAGGCTGTGAAATATGTATGGTTTTATAAATTGCTTTCATTATTATATCATCAAAGACCACAATGCCAACAAGATGAGAAGAATATCCCTCAAACTTTCAAGCTACAATATCATGAAATGGTGCATCAGAGCCCAGGGGAGACAAAAGTTTGGACTTAGAGTGCTGTGTGGATACCTGTTTCTCTCAGCAAAATAATTCAGCCATTGTAATTATTTTTAACAGAATTGGGCTTCACACTGTGGGATAATGAGCTGGAAAATGTATTTGTTTTAAATAAAGGCATTTTCACACTACAAGAACACACAAACATCTCTGAAACCCAAATGTGCCCGTCCAGCATGCCTGGTAAAAGAGCCAATTTGATGTTATTTCCAACTGTGTGGAAATAATTTGCTACAAATTCTGGCTACAATGCAAACAGGTGCTTCTTGAAAGAAACCCCACGAGTCTGGAGTTGCCAAGGACTGGGACAGCTGGAAAACATGAAGATGTTTTTTTTTTTTTTCCCTTAAACTGCATGCGAGCTGCTCAAGCTTATTGAATTCCTTCTCTGAGCAGTACTTTCAGTTGTTTATTTGTGGTCACAAGCCTGGGCTTACTTATCCAATGACCTTACAGATATTACAGAGCTGGGCATTTATAGGAGCAAAACTAAGAAACTGCAATTTTAACTGAAACTGGGTGGAAAAAACAGCTCCTTAGGAGCCCCAGGAAGACCGTCAGAAAAGTCAGATGCAATAACCTTGAAACCAAACTCCAACAACTTTGCTCTTTGAATCGCAGAAACATAGTTGAAACTGTCTCAAAGCACGGTGAAATGGACAGCTGAATGAAAATATAGACCCAACAGTTTGAAATAATAAGAAAAAAGTGGAATATTATATGTGATTCAAAGAAAAAAATTGAAAATCATATCTGGATTTAATGGCAAACTTCCAAGAGTCCAAAAATAATGTAAGCAGAGAATGGTATGTGCAGCAGAGTGTTAATGCTGTACTGCTCACATTCATGATTCTTAAGTGCTTAGAGCTAGGATGTTAATACTGCCTATACTGCCTAGCCTTTGTTGTTGTGGGGAGGTTGTGGGGTTCTAGAGCTTTAGTTGGTTTCAGGAACTTCCTGAAGCCTGTGAGTTGTTTACTTCCTGAGCATAAGCTGTTCCTGGAAGGATGGACCCTCTTATCTTTCCCCTTGAACATCCTGTTGTTTTTATCTCCTCTCTAATATTCTGGCTCTTAAGGAGCTTTCCTGCAGGATGGAAAGTTTTAATCTCAGATGAAACTTCTACACAACACTACTACAAATAGAATGTCTTCAGTATCATAACAGTGTACCATGAACTGATTCCTCATCAAGGAATCCCAAGAATGTACTCAAAAATACCCTAGACTTCCAAAGTCCATTCAACAAAATAAAGATACCCTTTTGGGTTTTTTGTTTGTTTTTGTTTTTGTCATTAAGAATTATTTTATTGCAACATTCTTTTTTTTTCTCTTTTTAATTAGATATTTTCTTCATTTACATTTGAAATGCTATCCCCAAAGCCTCCTATACCCCCCCTAGCCCTGCTCCCCAACCCACCCCATCCCCCTTCCTGGCCCTGGCATTCCCTTGTACTGGGGCATATGATCTTCCCAAGACCAAGGACATCTCCTCCCATTGATGAGCAACTAGGCTATCCTCTGCTACATATGCAACTAGAGACACAGCTTTGGGGGAGGGGGGATACTGGTTAGTTCATATCATTGTTCCTCCTATAGGGTTGCAGACCCCTTTAGCTCCTTGAGTACTTTCTCTAGCTCCTTCATTAGGGGCCCTGTATTCCATTCAATATATGACTTTGAGCATTCACTTCTGTATTTGCCAGGCATTGGCATAGACTCACAAGAGAGACCTATGTCAGGATCCTATCAGCAAAATCTTTCTAGCATATACAATAGCGTCTGGGTTTGGTGAACAGAACAGCAATGGCTTGTGCCATTTCTCATAAGATTGAGAGTTGACAAATGGGACCTCATAAAATTGCAAAGCTTCTGTAAGGCAAAAGACAGTGTCAATAAGACAAAAAGGACACCAACAGATTTGGAAAGGATCTTCACCAATCCCAAATCAGATAGGGGACTAATATCTAATATACACAAAGAACTCAAGAAGATAGGCTCCAGAAAATCAAATAACACTATTAAAAAATGGGGCACAGAGCTAAACAAAGAATCCTCAAGTGAGGAATACAGAATGCTTGAGAAGCACCTTAAAAATGTTCAACATCCTTAATCATCAGGGAAATGCAAATCAAAACAACCCTGAGATTCTACCTCACACCAGTCAGAATGGCTAAGATAAAAAATTCAGGTGACAGCACATGCTGGAAAGGATGTGGAGAAAGAGGAACATTCCTCCATTGTTGGTGGGATTGCAAGCTGGTACAACCAATCTGGAAATCAGTCTGGTGGTTCCTCAGAAAATTGGACATAGTACTACCCGAAGATCCAGCAATATCTCTCCTGGGCATATATCCAGAAAATGTTCTAACTGGTAATAAGGACACATGCTCCACTATGTTCATAGCAGCCTTATTTATAATAGCCAGAAGCTGGAAAGAACCCAGATGACCCTCAACAGAGGAATGGATACAGAAAATGTGGTACATTTACACAATGGAGTACTACTCAGCCATTAAAAACAATGAATTCATTAAATTCTTAGGCAAATGGATGCATCTGGAGGATATCAACCTGAGTGACGTAACCCAATCACAAAATAACACACATAATATGTACTCATTGATAAGTGGATATTAGCTCAGAATCTTAGAATGTCCAAGATACAATTTGCAAAACATATGAAACTCAAGAAGAAGGAAGATTAAAGTGTGGATACTTCGCTCCTTCTTAAAATGGGGAACAAAATACCCATGGAAGGAGTTACAGAGACAAAGTTTGGTGCTGAGATGGAAGGAAAGACCATCCAGAGACTGCCCCACCCCACCCAGGGATCTATCCCAAGACAGCCTTTTTTAAAAGATTGGCTGCACAGGCTGTATCAAAGCTTTAGCTTCTTAGGCATATGACTAATTTATGTAAAGCCCAAGTGTTGTACCAAATATAATTAAGTGAGCTTTAAATGTCATATACAGCGACAACTTCATTTTACATTGTGTCATGGTTGTATAAAACTATTACTAAATTAGTGTAGGGAGTCTTAGTGGCTCACACATGAAGCAAATATTTTCCCATAAAACTGAGGTTGTTCCTTTCCCTGTAATTTCTTGACAGCTTTCGGTAAGGAGTGTTGCAACAACTTAGCAAAGGAGAATTTAGAAACAAAAAACTAGCATCTGAATTTGGTCAAATAAACTGTTTCCAGGATCTTCCTATTAACTTGTCCTTAAGAAAAGTGCATTACTTTGGAAGGGCTAGGGAGGAACATCAGGGAAAAAAAAAATGTTGCCAGTTCCTATGACATACATATTTTAAAACTCAATCTTTACAAAGTCTGAAGCTTATTGTTGGAGAGTCTTTTGTTTTATTATTCCCCATAATGGTTTGGGGGAAGTGAGGTGGTAAATTCATGAGTTTAATTCACTCTGTAGAGTTCAATGGAAAGGAATCCAAGACTATTGAGATGAGGACACAGAACTGGGGAGGGATCAAGACTCTGACTCTTACAGATCTCTGCAATTGCAAAGGGGCATGAGAGAAAAGTGCTCAGGGGTAACTGTTAGGTTTCTAGTACAGGCATGATTTCCCTCTTTCTGAGTGAGCCTTACATTCAAGTGTAGAGCTTTGTACCACTAAGATATGAGTGCCACTATTGCCCCGGCAGGGATATCTTGCCATGTTGATCATTGTCGTGGTTGATAGGCATAACAGCCCAATAGGATTAATGATTGATTCTCTCCCTTGACAGCTTGTATAGCACCTGTTAAACTACAGGAAGGAAGCTTTCATGTCAAATGCAGCTGTCAAGTCATGTCTAGAGGTATCACGGATCTTCAGGGAGAACCTCCTCCTGCCAATTTACTAGACCAAAATAGATGCTAAGTGCATTCTAAAACTGAAGCTATATCCACAGATAAGTGGATATGGGTCAAAATACAGAGATCAATAGCTTGTGGGAGTACCCAGTCTCAATTGATAGCTACAACACAGAGCCTACATCTAAGACTCAGGGACATTAAAGAAAAGGAATGTAAAGATTTTTTAAGAATCAGGAGACCAGAAAGCTTGCTGTGAAATTATGTCTCTTAGAGAAGCTATACCTGTGATAACTAAACAATAAGGCTGCCTAAACAATACATGAGCAGTAACAACACCAAGACATAGACATGCTAACACGGAAGGAGGAAATCTCATGGGTTCCACCCATTTGCAAAGAACTATAGGCAATTAAGGAATGTTGAGAGAGAGGATTCTTCTTCCAGGAATAAGCCCCTTAATTATTTAACCACTAACAAGCGGTCTGTGATGAAATCATACACACAACAACACTAACACTAAATGAACTCAGCAGGTTGTCTTCATATTTGTGTGTGTGTGTGTGTGTGTGTGTGCATATTGTGTCTTGATGTCCCTCAAATTCTCAGGAATTTGGATACTTGGTCCCTATTTGGTGATGATGTTTGAGGATGCTTAGAGGGTATATGCCCTTGCTGAAGGAAGTGTTACTGGGGTGGGACTTGAAGTTTAAAAGCTCTACCTCCTACCACTCCCAGTTTCTTCTGTCTGCTTCCTGTTTAGGGTTTGAGCTATGAGCTTTCAGCTGCTGCTCCAGCCACCATGTCTGCCTACTGCCATGTTTTTCCACTGTGATGGAAATGGACTCTTATTCTCCTGAAACTATAAGCCAAAATTCCTTTTATAAATTGCCTTAGTTATAATATTTTATTAAAGCAATAGAAAAGTAACACACACAAAACAAAATTGAAAAGAATTGGAAAGAGGAACATGGGAGGGGTTGAATGTTGGGCGCAAAGGAAGAAAATGATAGGGGGAAAATAATGCACCCACGTTTAAATTAAAATTTAAAATTACTTTAAATAACAGTTAGGTATTCCCAATAGATTGAGAATATTTTATTTTATTTTATTTTATTTTTTATTAGATATTTTCTTTATTGACATTTCAAATGCTATCCAGAAAGTTCCCTGTACCCTCCCCCCGCCCTGCTCCCCTGAATTCCCTAAAAGGTTTTGTGGTTTCATTTTGAATAAGAAAAGAAGGTTTTCATTATCTCTTATATCCTCTTATTTAAATAAAAACATCTTGTGTGTTCTTTAGTATTTAATTATTCTTTAAATAAATTCCCCTTTTTTATAAAGGTTTACAAACTTTTCCAAACGCAAGAATATCTTGTTCCTTCTGAAAAAATGAAAGACCTTGTACCTCACAGTAACTACCATTTTCTTGCATTTATCTCTAAGAGAAGGCACTTAGTGAACTCCAGTACTTTAAGTCAGCACCTAAAGTTTGTCCTTGACAAACAGAAAGAGAAATGCTGGAAAACACGGATTTTATAGTATTAAAGTAGATTAATTTTTCAGCAGGAAAAAGCTTAGAAATATTATTTTGTCTTTGTAGCATAGTTATGACTTACTTGTATCAGCAAATGGATACTGTGTGTGTATTTTTTATACAGTATTTAGAGGAAAGGTAGTTTCAGAATCCCATAAATAGCAGTAAATCTTTATTACACAATCTGTTAACCAGATTTTAGCTCTACCTCACTTGCTCATTGTATCAGACCGGAACAATGCTACATCTATAAATAACACTCAGGCAGTTATCATCAAAACTCATGACATGATTTCAGCTTCCAGCACTCACTGAAACTATATGTTGCTAATTGCTTTTGTTTTCATACTCTTTTACTTTTAATCACAGTGTAATGAAAACCCTCATTGGAAAAGTATATATATTTTTAAAAAGAAAATCCTATCTTAATTTCCACTTACACACTTAAGATTGCATTGCATGGATAATAAAAATAAAGAATAATGAGAATAATAATAATAATGTTGTTGTTGTTGGCCTATTAGCTTAGGCAGAAAATCAGGAGGTAGACGTTCCAGTAGAGACAGAGGAGTCTGGGAAAAAGACAGGTACAGGAAAGAGAATATAGCTCCACAAACAGAGAAAAGCTTGTCACATGTAACTGAGGACTGGGTACCCAGCCATGTGGCAAAACTTAGAATAGAAAAATGGGACTATCACACTATGAGATAGTTGGGGAACAGGCCTAGCTATATGGCTTAGATATTTGTAAATACATTTGAGTTTCAGTCTTTATTTCCAGGAGCTTGGAGCCAGGAAGAACATGTGTGGGGAGCAGGCACTGCCGCATGGACCAAAGATGGCACCCTGGCTCTATGCTAAGCCCCGTGACCTCGCTTGTTTATCCCAGTCTCAGTCATGCTCAGTAAAAGCAGCGCTTGTAACTCCTTGGAGAGATTAGCGCAACATCTCGCTATACCATTCTATCAGCCAATACTGCATGCTGCCTTGGATATGTGCATTTATGATTGGGTGGTGTGAGGTGGCATGAGTGAATGGAAGTATAAATTGAGGGCAGCCTCAGATGAGGAGAGACCCGACCAGCATTAGAGAGACTGGACCAGCATTAGAGAGACCAGATGAGGAGAGACCAGAGACCCGCGTAGGAGAGACCAGAGTGAGTGAGTGAACGGCTGCAGCTGTGTGAAACCTGAGAGAGAGAGAGAGGGAGGGAGAGAGAGAGAGAGAGAGAGAGAGAGAGAGAGAGAGAGAGAGAGAGAGAGAGAAGCAGAATAAAGGAGAAGCTGCGAAGGCAAGCTGCTCTGAACCTGCCTTGGCGTCCCCATGTCGTTTCTTCCCACTGTCTCTGCTGGGCAGAGACATGTGGGCGTGCGACAAACATGGGCTTACAGAAAATGTACTACAACACTTAATACTGCTTGTCTTTTCAGAAGGCTTAGCTTCAATTGTTATAAATTTAATCTGCCTGATTTTATCACACAATGACAAGACTTTGTTATTTGAATGTTTCTGGCTTTAGAGTGTATCCAGATTATTGACTGGGAGCACTTTATTTTGTTACTATAAAATCCCTGAAGGATTTGTATTTTCTAAGGGTGGGTTACAATGACAGAAGTCCATACTCCTTGAATGTTACTCAAGTCTCATCTGCCAGCTTGCTCCCTTGGACATTCAGATTCTAAAAGGAATTCATTAAGTTTCCAACTGTGATCTCTGATGTTTGCTTTACTTTTTTTCAAAACATTTTTTTCTTTATAATATTTAAACTTTCCTTAAATTCTTATGGACTCTTTGAATAAAGTCTTATGTCTGAACGTAATTTAACTTTTCCCTCACATTTCAGTTATCCTTGGTATATTTATCTGTATTAAAATTTTTTCCACTAATGGAATATTTTTTTAAAAAGAAGAGAATTCTGTCTGCGTATGTGGATAGACCTTAGGGCGTGAACAAGACTGTGATCCTAATCACATGAAATCTCTAACGCAGTCAAAACTCAGAAAGAGACAGAAGAAAGGGTGGGGAGAAGCAGACAAGGAGCTCATACCTAATGAGTTTCAGTTCTGCAAGACGATAAAATTCTAGAGATCTGTTGTCCAATGTGATTATGCATGACACTTATGAACTCTGCACATAAAAATGGCACAGATGGTCAGCTGGGTACTTTCATTTTCTTGTGGTGGTCTGAACTCACTGCACTGTGTCTTGTTGGGCCCCTCTTTTCATTCACTGTATTCAGCCTGTGTTTAGCTTCATAATATGAGGAATCAAATATCTCTCGGTCCAAGAAATGTTTCTTTGTTTACTGATTGAACATTTGTAAGAGCCACAAGGTCCTTGTGCTCGCAGATAAGCCTAGAGAACCTGGGATAATTAACAAACAGTGTTACTCCTTCAAAGAAATTATTAGATAACCAGAAGACTGAGGAAGGATGGACTGACGTCTGCATGGCTGAAATCACATCAGATATGCTTTTTTTTCTCCCCTGCCAGACTATTATCATAACCTAGATTTTCTGAACCAATCTATAGAACCCACCTTTATAGAAGGTGTCACATGTGTTTTGCACAGTTTTGATATAACCACATACAGTATTTATTTAGCTTATGTCATTTTTATTATTTTCTTTTACACTCCAGATTTTATTCCTGCCCTCCCCATCCACCCTCCGACTGTTCCACATCCCATACCTCCTGCCCCCCACCTCTCTGTCTCCACAAGGATGTCCTCATCCCCCAACCCCACCCTACCAGACTTCTAAACTCCCTGGGACCTTCAGTCTCTTGAGGGTTAGGTGCATCTTCTCTGACTAAACCCAGACCTGGCAGTCCTCTGCTGTATATGTATGTGTGGAGGGTCTCATATCAGCTGGTGTATGCTGCCTGGTTGGTGATCCAGTGTCTAAGAGATTTCGGGAATCCAGGTTAATTGAGACTGCTGGTCCTCACACATGGTCACCCTCCTCCTCAGCTTCTTCCATCTTTTCCCTAATTCAACCACAAGGGTCAGCAGCTTCTGTCCATTGGTTGGGTGCAAATATCTGGATCTGACTCTTTGAGCTGCTTGTTGAGTCTTTCAGAGTGCCCTCCCTCATGCTAGGTCCCTTTTTGTGAGCACTCCATAGTCTCAGTAATGGTATCAGGCCTTGCCCCCGCCTCCCCCCCTTGAGCTGGATCCAACTTTGGGCCTGTTGCTAGACCTTTCCCTCAGGCTCGTCTCCATTTCTATCCCTGCAGTTCTTTCAGACAGGAACAATTATGGGTCAGTGGGATGGCAACCCCATCCTTCACTTGATGTCCTGTCTTTCTGCTGGAGATGGGTTCTAGAAGTTCCTTCTCCTTCTGTAGGGCATTTCATCCAGGGTACTTCCCTTTGAGTCCTGACCTCCCAGGTCTCTGGGTACATTCTGAAGGGTCCCCCTTCCCACCTCTTACCTCCTGAGGTTGCCTGTTTCCATTCTTTCTGCTGGCCCTCAGGGCTTCAGTCCTTTTCCCTCACCCAATATCAGATCATGTTCCTCTCTCTTCCCCCTACCCCCACCCCATCCTCTTTCTCTCCCAGGTCCCCCCTTCCCTCCCCATTTGTGATTGCTGTCTTCTCCCTCCTAAATGGGACTGAGGCGACCTCACTTGGGCACTTCAGCTGGTTGAACTTTTTGAGTTCTGTGGACTGTATCTTGATATTCTGTACTTTTTTGGCTGATATCCTCTTATTAATGAATACATACCATAGATGTCCTTTTGGGTCTAGTTACCTCACTCAGGATGATATTTTCTAGTTCTATCCATTTGCCTGCAAAACTCAGGATGACCTTGTTCTTAATAGCTGAGTAGTATTCTATTGTGTAAATGAACCACATTTTTTATATCTATTCTTCTGTGGGACATCTAGGTTGTTTCCAGCTCCTGGCTATCACAAATAAGGCTGCTATGAACATAGTGGAAGACTTGTCCCTGTGGGATGGTGGGGCATCTTTTGGGTATATGCCCAAGAGTGGTATAGCTGGGTCTTCAGGTAGATTTTTCAATTTTCTAAGGAACTTCCAGATTGATTTCCAGAGTGATTGTAACAGTTTGCAATCCCACCAGCAACGGGGGAGTGTTCCTCTTTGTCCACATCTTCTCCAACATGTGTTGTCACCTGAGGTTTTGATCTTAGCTATCCTTATTCACCAATGTAAGGTGGAATCTCAGGGTCCTTTTGATTTGCATTTCTCTGATCACTAAGTACTTTGAACATTTCTTTAGGTGCTTCTCAGCCATTCATGATTCCTCTGTGTGAATTCTCAGTTTAGTTTCCATTTTTTCATTGGGTTGTTTGGTTTTTTGATGGTTAGCTTCTTGAGTTCTTTATATATTTTGGATATTCGCCCTATATTGGATATGGGGTTAGTGAAAAAAATTTCCCAATCTGTAGGTTGCTAATTTGTCTCATTGACTATGTCCTCTGCCTTACAGAAGATTTTCAATTTCATGAGGTCCCTTTTAAAAATTCTTGATCTTATAGGGTGAGTCGTTGGAGTTCTGTTGAGAAATTTTCTTCTTGTTCCAATGAGTTCAAGGCTCTTTCCCACTTTCTCTTCTATTAGATTCAGTGTATCTGGTTTTATGTTGAGGGTCTTGATCCACTTGGACTTAAGGTTTGAGCAAAGTGACAAATATGGATCTATTTTCATTGTTCTACATACAGACAGCCAGTTAGATCAGCACGATTTATTGAAGGTGCTTTCTCTTTTCCATTGCATATTTTTGGCTTCTTAGTCAAAGATCAAGTGTGAATAAGTGTTTTTATATCTGGGTCTTCAATTTTATTGCATTAATCAGCATGTCTTTTTCTGTACCAATACCATGAAGTTTTTGCTCTGTAGTAAAGCTTGAGGTCAGGGATGGTGATTCCCCCAGCGTTTATTTTATTGTTAAGAATTGTTTTCAATATTCTGTTTGTTTGTTTGTTTGTTTGTTTGTTTGTTATGCCTTTCCAGATGAATTTGAGGATTGCTTTTTCTATCTCTTTGTAGAATTGAGTTGGGATTTTGATGAGGATTGCATTGAGTCTGCAGATTGCCCTTGGTAGGGTGGCCATTTTTACTATGTTAATTCTGCCAATCCATGAACATGGGAGATCTCTCTATTTTCTGAGATCTTCTTCGATTTCTTTCTTGAGAGACTTGAAGTTATTGTCATACAGATCATTCATTTATTTGCTTAGAATTTCCCCCAAGATATTTTATATTATTTGTGGCTATTGTGAAGGGACTTGTTTCCCTAATTTCTTTCTCAGCCTGTTTATCATTTGTATAGAGGAAGGCTACTGATTTATATGAGTTAATTTTATATCCGGCCACTTTGCTAAAGTTGTTTATTATTTGGAGCAGTTCTCTGGTAGAATTTTTTGGGTTGCTTATGTATACAATCATCTCAGCTGCAAATAGTGATACCTTTATTTCTTCTTTGCCAATTTTTATCCCCTTGATCTCTTTTTGTTGTCTTATTGTTCTAGGTAGCACTTCAAGTATGATATTGAATAGATATGAGGAGAGTGGGCATCCTTGTCCCCAATTTCAGTGGGATTGGTTCAAGTATGTATTCATTTAATTTGATATTAGCTGTTGTTTTACAGTAATTGCTTTTATTATGTTTAGGTATGGGCCTTGAATTCCTGATCTCTCCAATACTTTTAAGATGAAGGGGTGTTGTATTTTGTTAAATGCTTTTCTTCATCTAAGGAGATTGGTCTGAAGTTCAGTTTTTTGGTTGGGTCCTTGTGTGGTTTAGGTATCAGAGTAATTGTGGCTTCATAGAATGAATGAGATAGTGCTCCTCTTGTTTCTGTTTTATGAAATAGTTTGAGGAATATTGGTTTCAATATTGGTAGAATTCTGCACTAAATCCCTAGGCCTTTTTTTTGGGGGGGGGCGGGTAATGACTTCTTCTATTTCCTTATGGGATATGGGCCTGTTTAGATAGCTTACCTGCTCTTGATTTAATTTTGGTAGGTGATATCTGTCTAGAAAACTATCCATTTCATCTATATTTTCCAGTTTTGTTGAGTATAGGCTTTTGTAGTAGGACCTGATGATTTTTTGAATTTCCTCCATCTCTGCTGTTATGTCTCCCTTTTCATTTCTGATTTTGTTAATTTGGATACTGACTCTGGGTCCTTTAGTTAGTTTGGCCTGGGGGTTATCTATCATGATGATTCTTTCAAAGAACTAGCTTTTAGTTTGGTTGATTCTTTGTATTCTCTTCATTTTTATTTGGTTGATTTCTGCCCTGAGTTTGACTATTTCCTGCCTTCTAATCCTCGTGGGTTAGTTTGCTTCTTTTTGTTCTAGAACTCTCAGGTGTGCTTTTAATTTGCTAGTATAAGATAGCACTGCTTTCATTGTGACCAATAAGTTTGGGTATGATTTGTCAATATTTTTATTAAATTCCAGGAAATCTTTAATTTCTTTATTTTTTTTTCCCCTGACCAAGTTATCATTGAGTAGAGATTTGTTCATTTTCCACATGTATGTGGGTTTTCTGTTGTTTTTGCTGTTATTGAAGATCAGCTTTAGGCCATGGTGATCTGATAGGATGCATGGGATTATTTCAATCTTCTTGTATCGGTAAAGGGTTGTTTTGTGACCAATTATAGGTACCATGAGGTGCTGAGAAGAAGGTGTATTCTTTTGTTTTAGGGTGAAATGTTGACATAGCTGTCAAAGAAATTCAAAACATAAAAACCCCTAGCCCCAAACCTCCGGGAAATTCAGGACACAATGAAAGGACCAAATCTAAGAATAATTGGAATAGAGGAGAATGAAGATTCCCAGCTCAAAGTACCTGAAAAGGTATTCAATAAAATTATAGAAGAAAACTTTCCCAACCTAAAGAAAGAGATGGCCATAAAGGAAGAACAAGAAGCCTATAGAACATGAAACAAATGGGAACACAAAAGAAAATCCTCTCATCACAAAATAATCAAAACAGTAGATCTGGCACTTGGGAAATGAACTTATAGAACTCTCTCTTTTCCTGAAATTTTCACAAAATTTTTATTCTCTATTATCTTTCTCATTAAAACACACATATATTCACCTATTAGCTTTCAAAACAAACAAGTAAACATATCATTCTTCACATACTTGTGACATAGTAGTATAGAGCTAGTACCAAGTCCTACTCTAAACTCATCAGAACAAATATAAACCTTTGTTGTTTTACTATTTTTAGTGAATTACTTGTGAATTTAGGAAGGATGGAAAGAATGTTCAGGCACAAACTTGAGAAGACTTTAAAGTGGGAATATGTGAACACCAAAAGATGGCTTTAAACTCAGTGCTTCTGAAGCGGTCAGTCTGTTTCAGAATCAAGATAGTGACTAAAGGTCACAAGATATTAGTCACGGTGAAAGAGAAGCCATCCTGAACATTTATAAGTGGCAGTTGGCGTATTCAAAGGGCTTGAAAGGGAAGGTGACATTGAGTTCAAAGCAGAGACATGTTACTAAAAATCAAGGATCAACTAAGAACAACACAACTGCAAGAATAAAAGGAGATGCTAACTTGGGGCGGAAGAGGAAGAAATGAATGCATACTATCACAGACTGTTGAGATATGTTTAATTCAGACAGACCTGATTAGCTCAGTTCACTCTTGCATTTCCAAGGATCTTCCCATAATACTCCTTCAGAATTTATGAAGAAGTTTGTAAAATCTCCAGATCTTAGAGTCACCTGAGGTTTTCTACTCATTATTCTACTTGCCTGACTCAGTTTACCATCTTTTCTCCTCTTTAAGCTCTCTGTTTATACAACAGTGGGGACAAAGGGGAAGTTAATCTCTTTCCTCACATGTCTAAGTCCCTTATGTCTAGCCTTTGAATAGATTATATAGCAGGCTTTACTAAAATGTTGGGAGAGGTGGCAATAATTTGTCTCCCAACAATATAACATTAATCTCTGTTCTTTAAATAGTCCCATAATGTTGTTTACTTGGGCTCAAGGCTCTTGCTGTATTTGCCTGCTTCTATTTCTCTCCTGTATTTCATCTCCTTTCTCCATACTTCTATCCTAAGCAATTTGTCAAGGTAGTTGACTACACAAAGATTGATCTTTCCCTCAGGGGAATTCTGTGCCAGCTGCTAAGATAATTGGATTTACTTGGCTGCTGTGGTCATAGGTTTATGTTGAAGCTCTTTAGACAATGCCTTTGATACTGAAATTAAAACAAAAATCAAAGCATTGCCATTGCTGGAATTAATGATAGGACATTATATCATGTAGTAAGGGTACTTTATGGTACTAAGAAACTGGAATCATATATAATACATATCATTTAAAATAACTATGGTATCAGCTCTAGGTTCTAAAAGTTGGCAATAAACTTAAGGTAGAATAATCAATAGCTGTATTTGGTGTACATTTATGTACATTTAACAGAACTACAAAATAGTTAAAAGACTTTTAAAATTAGAAATCTGTAATTTCTAACAAAGTAAAAAGTATCAGAAGAAAAGTTTGATGGAAACTTAACATAGAAAGTTTAAGTTATTGCTACCAGTACCCTCTGAAAGAGATATGTGACAATGAACACATGGCTAATAGCCATAATGTGTATTTAGTCTGTCTTTGGGGAGAGAATATTTCAAGTCCTGTGTTCACTATTATAAGACCCTAAACATGCTCCTTGAAATTTATTTTACTTTTCATACTTGTTCCAAACCATTATTTCCATTCAGAAAATAAACGTTGAGTCCTTACATTATGGGCACTATACTAGGCTCCATGGTTTAAAAACGCAAAGACCCAAACTCTACCATTAAGCAGTTTATAGTCTAATGGATCAACCACTTTTTTATGACCAATTTCAGAGGAGGAAAAAATATGCACAGTTGGATCCTACTCAGCTTGCCACTTAATTTTTCTGATGCCAGGATGGTAGTCTATGCAGACAAGATGTGTATAGGGGAGAACTAAACAATAGACACCTCTCCAAGCTGACAGTGCAGAACAGGAAGAAAATGGAGCATTCTCAAACATCTGTGTTGGTTACAATGCAAAGTGTATGGTGTGTTGAGGATGGGATGGAACATTCCAAATACAACAACTGAAAATTAAGCAGGGCCTAGATTGTGAAGGACTTTGCATATTCTGTAAAAAGACATTGATTTTTATATAATATACTTTGGATTCTTGTTGGCTATATCCACTAAAAAGAGTGGCGGCTTATGTTTTCTTTAACACGGTCACTCCAGAAGTCTTGAGAATGGAAAACAAGTTAGGGCAAGGGAAGAGCTGAGTAACTGCCACATTTGTGTAATGAGTGACAAGAAAGAGGTCAAACAAGAAGGAATGGATGGGCAATAAAAGAACTAGAGAACACACGTCTGGGTTTGGTGTGCAGGTGATGAATTGTGCTGATTTAATAGGAATCAGCTCAAAATATGTGTAGAGAAAAATCTTTCCCAGAGCTTTCTCATCTGTTTATATGCTCCAATTAAGAATGCTAAAATCATTGCTGAAGGGTCATAACCTGCAGGTGTCATTGGTTTACAATTAAATGGAGAATCAGAGTCTAACCGATTCTCCTATGGTACAGAACCAACTCTGTTTCAAGGTGTATTAACAATGACAATTGGAATGAGTTATGTTATCGAATCTCATCTCACAGGATGAAAGAAGAGAAGGGAGATGTGGTAGTATGTGTTACTGGGGGTACACCCTGCATCCTAATGGCATTCTGTAGCCCTGGTTTTTGACAGCAGCACATTTGTGGCAGCTGCAGAGTGGTTTTACTTACATCCACTTCAGCCTGTCCATTTAGCTGCCACATACCATTAGGCTTCCTATCTTTAGAACATTATTCAGGGCTGTAAGTCATACAATATTCCAGAGGAGTTATATGTAGCATCAAGAGTAAACACCAAATGGATGGAAACTATTTCTAAACTCCAGTGGTTTATTTAAGTATCCACCTGGCTTTCAAATTCCTGTGTGACATTTAAGTCTGAATATTCTAACACCATTCCTAACTCTGATGCATCAGTGTGCCCCAGAAAGGCAATCTAAGGGCATTGTGATATATATACACACCTGCATTTCTTATAGGCAGTTGGACAACAAACATGGATGTGTGCTATCACCAACTTTGTACCTGATCTTTCTCCAAATCATTTGATTACCCCTCCCAATTTCACTCTTTCTTCTTACTACATCCCTTTATAGTCACATAAAACTGAAGAGCAAGGATAAAAGAAAGCAAATGGGAGACAGGAAAACCTCAAAGAGAAAGTGATGGAGGCAGAGAAATCTGGAGCAGGACTGGGCATCTCTTTGAACAAATAAAAATGGCAACTCAACACATACAAGGAAAGAATTCCAAGAGCAATCTGAAATATTTGCAGAGAGTCAGATCGAAGAGATATACGTGCAAATACCATAAAAAGATAGCAAGTGAAATTGTCTAAGTACTCACTTTACAGAGTAAGAATCCAGTACAGAGAAATGGGCATACCCAGTGCTCAAAAAGAAACCTCATGACAGAGATGGACAGACGCTTTGGGGCCACTGAGACTTGTTTGTCAAGCTCTTCCACTTGCCAGCAGAGTGACTTTGATGGTGACATTTAGACTTTAAGCCTTGGCTACTTTATCTTTCACTTGGGAATGGGGACTTGGAGCTGTGGAGGGCATTGATGTCTGAAGCCTGCCATGTGCCTCCAGTGTGGCCACTGGCTGGAAGCTGTCATGCATCAGCATGAATGAACACCAGTTTTCTGGCTGTCCTAGAGTCCTGCACAGAGCTACACAAGAGAAAAGCACATGTTCTTGGCAGACTTAGAAAATAAAAACAAGAAATGTAAGCTTACAAAATAAAGGAGAGTATAACATCAGTTAAAAACTACTATTTTTTGTGTGGATGAACAATCACTATTCTTATAGGGCTACAGTTGAAAGGTTTTTGCCCATTATTTTTTTTCAGAATGTCAGGTGTTAATGTCAGTGGTGTCTTGATCGTGGCCACTCACCTAAGCCATTTGCACATATCTGTACCTTTACCCGGTTACTCAACAAATAGGTTGGGTGGATGAATGTACCAATCAATCAACTCTTCAGTTTATAGCTTAAAAACCCAAAGCAGCACCCGCCTTAATGCATGGAATAGATTTGCTCTATCAGAATCTCTGCACAATGGAAGCCACCGCCACCAGAGCTTAGCACTTCCCAGCAAGCCAACTTGAATTAAGTGGGTTCCATTTTACTCCTGCCTGTTATTTTAAAATGGCATAAACACGAATTGCAAAAGTGTCCACAGGCCCAGTAACTTTCACTTCGTGTCTAATGGTTACCATTCATCATCTAAAACCATTGCAACAGCAGTGATAATGGCCTAGCCCTCTGTGACCTGGAAGCCCTCCAGGAATCAATTTGCATTAGCAAAGCTTTGCCCCACTAGACCTAGCCTGCTCCTTCACAGACCTCCCCTTATGCTGTGCAGGGAAGACATTGCCCTCATTAACCCATTTCTTTTGGTGTGAATCCAATTCCAATGTTCTAGTCTCCTGCAATCCCACCAGTAACACCCATAAGATAACTAACTATCTTGATATCTTGTTAGGTCTCAAACCCAGGACAAATGGCGGAGGTGTCCGTTTTTCATCAAAGAGGACCTAACCTGACTGCCAGGTTCTCCCAGCATCCCTCAGTCCCTACCTAATACAGGGCATGGCTGGCATGCCCTGCCCCCTAGACTAAGCTTCTCTAGCCCAGGGTCTGAGCAACTCTTCCCCCAGTTGCCCTTCCCTATATAATCCAGCCATTTTGGTTACCTGGCCCTTTTGTCTGTTCTTTACTCTCCAGGCTTTCTTCTCTTCCCTCTTCCCTCCCCATTCTCCTCACATGGTACAGCTCAGGGACAAGTCCACTGAACTCTTCCACATGCCCTTGCCTCTGGATATGCTCTCCCTTTTATCTAAAATAAGCCTTTTCTTCCACCATACCTAGGAATAGTTATGTCCTTCCTTTTAAAATTTCTTTTCTATTCATATCTAAAGTATAATAAATAATTTTAGGAGGCTCTTCACAATGCCAGATTTGGTTGTCATACCATGGTGTGTCAGAACAGGCAAAGCATTGCAAGGACACCATTCTGTGCCCTTATACCTGTGCTTCAAGGGAGGCTGTTATTGTCTGGATGTTTGTATCTCACACAGATTTACATTTTGCAACCTAATCTCCAAGATGATGCCTTTAGGAGATGGGGTCTTTAGGAGGTGATTGTGTCACTGGAGCAGAGCTCTCATAAATAAAATTAATGTTCTTATAAAAGAAGCATGGGGTAGTTTATTGGTTCCTTTTGCTCTTCATCACAGGCTCTCACCAGACAATGGACATGCTTCTGTCCTGATGTTTGACTTCTCACCTACACAAACTATAAGAAATGACTTTACTGTTTATAAATTATGTAATGCAGTTTATTTTGTTCTCGAAGTCCCAATGGTCTACGACATATACCAATGACACTTTGGATCTCAGAGTAGTTCTTTCTTGTCCAGAAAGATTAAGAGTGTCTTGATTAAGACACTCTGTGGCTTCATGGGCGTGTGGCTGCATGTGCTACATCATCTCCTGAATATCTGTAACTCTAGTTCCAACACCTTCTTCTCGATTTTGCTGGCAGGCATAAACGTGGTGTGCAGACATGCATGGCAGCAAAATAGTAATACATATGAATTTTAATGTAATGTAATGTAATTTAAAAATTAAATAAATTAAATTTGAAAGGCTGTGACCAGGAAGAGAGGGCTCAAGCAGGATCTGTGAGTGTTTCTTACAGTGGGTCGCATGTCGCCAGGAGCACTGACTCTCTTTCTCTTTAGCCATATTTGATGGCGCCCAGACCTCTAATAATCACAGTCCATCTTGTTCTTTTGGGTTGCTTTCCTAGTCCTTCAGGATCCACTCCCAATGCTTCCACCTGCTGAGGTGGAATGATGAGGACGCAGAATCTTCTGGGTTACAGATCCCAAGCCCCACCTCTAAATTCTTCCATTGAGGAAGGCTTGGAAGCGGCTGCGGGACCTACCTGGCAATTCCCAGGTACACAAGTCTCAGGATTGCCTTCTTCTTGTGGAAGGAGAAAGAACCACAGTTCCTGGAAACATGAGTTTCTGTACCACATCCTCTAGCTTTTGAAATAGTTCATCCTCCTCATGAGGTACCATTTATCCAAACTCATCCAGGTTGGCCACAAGACCCAATTAACAAGAAGTGCAGAAATCTTACAGATCTTGATGGAATTTCCTAGCTGCCCTCACTTCTTCTTTCTGATCCTACAGTGACAGATTTGGGCTGCATGAACCCATCCACCTTGCTGTAGAGATTCATCTCCTCCACTCTCTAAGTTACCTTCTCCACCTCACCAGAATGAAGCCCATTGTAGAAAAGCAAATATACAAACAGAAACTACTTGTGTCTCCACGGAGGCTTGCCTTACCATAGAACAATGCAGATATGTTTGAGTTGCGTAGTCTAGTCTTCAAGGTCTAACACTCATTTACTGATTTTATCCTACAGATAATTTAAAACCTTACGATCTCTCAATTGCATGTTCAAGTCAAAGGTCCTTGTGAAGAACACTAACTGTCCTGTTCTGATTATTCATTCTTGCTTTTGAGGTACTGGGCTCTCAAATTTTTACATCTGTCTCAAAGATTATTCTGGACACTAGATACAATTCACTTTCTTCTTGTCTTACTTGTTGGGGGTTAGTCTGGTACTACTTGTACTTAAATGGTAAATACTGCCTCCCAAGATCTAGTTGGCCCAGACGAGCAGATCTTCATGTACACCAAGTGAAGCTGTGTAAGCCTTGCTCCGCAATTTAAAACTGTGGGTTGAATAAAACTGGCAACAGCCAATAATTGGGGGGTGGGGGTGGGGCGGGGAGAGAGGTGGAGTTTTAAGTTACCAGGCTGGGAGTTGCAGCTAGGCACCAGGAGGAGAGAAGGGAGGAGAGAGAGAGGAGCTTGGAGGAGGAGAGGATGGGAGAACAGGAGGCCTCTGTGAGTCATGAAGGACCAGCTGTGAGTGCCAGAGTGCCAGAGTGATATGCCTCTCAGGGACAGGACACCAGACTGCTAGAGCAGAAGTAACCCAGAGAGTTTCAAACAGCAAGTATTTGGAGAACACAGGTGAGCCAATAGCTAGACTGGTATTTAGAGTTTTATATAAGAGGTGGTCCCCCAGATGGCACCTAATTTGCATAGAATTTAATAAATAAATACCATAGTTTGAGTCTCATTGATTTAAAGTTAGACGGGGATATGTAATAGCTACTCCTATACACCACTTGTGATCCTGATTCTATTAGCCCATTATGCTCTCTTGATTCTAGCATTCAGGCCTCAGGCCACTTTTTTCCAGTGTCTTCACTCACTCATCAGGGATTTGACTCAGACACATTTATATGAGAGATCATAAATTGAAATAGATCACTTTCCAGAAAACCTCACTCAGACATCAAACTACCTATGTGACATATTGGGTTCCATGATTGACAGACCTCACATTTAGTGTTCCAAGATGACTACATCCCTGCTTTCTT
The DNA here is from genome assembly GCA_902729485.2 of Mus minutoides. Classification (NCBI taxonomy): domain Eukaryota; kingdom Metazoa; phylum Chordata; class Mammalia; order Rodentia; family Muridae; genus Mus; species Mus minutoides. The sequence continues at coordinate 841,767 of LR749714.1, forward strand.
TCCTGTGAACCCTGGAAATATATGCTCCATCTCAAAATCAAGCCTCCATCTTAGCTAATCTCACATCTGTCTTTCAGACTGGGTAAATCAAACACTGTGGCAAGCCTCAACTCCTAGCTTTCTTCTCTTACCTTACATTTAGTCAATAAATCCCTCATTCCTGTCTTCAAAATGTTTATAGAATCCCATCAGAGCCTCGCCATCCACACCCCTGCTCTAGAATGAGCAAGTGAGTTGCCAATGAGTGGAGTCATGCAGCTTTCAGAAATAAGCTTATCTTAGGAACACTGATAAACTCTGGTTCTCCTTAGTTTTTATCAAAATGACACAGCTAGAGATAGCTGAGAGGAGGGAATCACAAATAAGAAAATGCTTCCACAAAATAAGCCTATAGGCAAGTTTCTGGGACATTTCTTAATTAGCTCTTGATGTTGGAGGGTCTAGATCATTGTTGGCGGTGTCACCCCTTGGCACACGGACCTGGGGTGTGAAAGCAAGCAGGCTGAGCATGCCATAGGGAGCAAGCCAGTGAACAACATTCCTCTGTTGCCTTTGCATCAGGTTTCTGCCTTCAGTTCCTGCCTTGACTTCCCTGGATGATGGTCTACAAACTATAAAATTAAATAAACTGTATAGAAGAAAGGGAAAGAACATACACAGACTAGACCTAGGACCCCTGAACATATGGGTCCCCAACAACTGGGGCGAAGGAGGTCTCTAAAGCTTTTGCTTGTCTGTGAATCCCGTTTCCCTAACCAGGCTGCATTGTCTGGCCTTGGTAGAAGAGGATGTGCCTAGCTCTACAGAGACATAATGTACCAGGGGGTGGGAGCTGGGGGGGATACCCAACAAGGGGTCTATTCTCTCAGAGGAGAAAAGGATGGAGGAATGGAAGGAGGGACTGTGTGAGGGGGAACCGGGAGGAGAGAGACATTGATCAGGATGTAAAGTGAATAAACAAATAAATTAATGGAATCAATAAATAAGTCCTTTCTTCCCCAGGTTGATTTCTGCCATGGTGCTTTATCATGGGAATAGAAACCTTAACTAAGACAACACTTAGTATCTAGTTACAGATTATCTAAAAGATGCTTAGGGAGAAGATTCAATACTGAGTCTATGCAGTGTAGCAATTACAGTGGTCTCCTATGATGACTCCTGCCAAAGACTTGAAGGATACTTTCATAATGCCCATGTCACAGTTTTCACTTATCCTACAATGATACGTTTATCTCTGTCTGTGTTACTTACTATTCCAACACTCTGTCATCTAACATTAACCTTAGAGAACTTTGAGTCGCTAGGATAACCTCCTTCTCCAGATCCTAGCCCTGACAACCTTCATTTTGACCCCTGAAAGACAGCTGAATTTCAAAGCTTCCAGGCCTGACATGAGGTGAGCAGGGCTCATTGTATTGGGAAGAACCCTGAACTAGGTAGGTACCAGGAAGTTTGTGGCATCTTTTACCTGACTAAGTCCAGACAAATAACTACCTCTTAGAGTTTCCTCCCCTGTAAAATGAGGAATGATATCAATATCTACAAATATGAATGATGAAATACTCTTTACCTAAAACAAGTGGATTGCTCCCAAGATGGAAATTGCTATTGGAATACATAGAGCAAAACAACTAATAAACGTGTAAGAAAAGTGCTATTCAAAAATGTAGAATTCTAGCAACCAAGATAGCTTGGTGGGTAAAGGCACTTGTCTTGCAGCCTGACAAACTTGATCACCTGAACCACATGCAAATAACTGCCCCCTCCAGTTGTCCACTGAACTTTGTACATTCACTATGGCACAGATGCATGTGACTTTAACCACAAGCAAATAATAACTACAGCTTTAAAACAAATATACGAAGATAGACATAATAGACATAATAGACAAGAAGGACTATGCTGGCTTATTTTATGACAACCCAACACAGACTAAAGTCATTTTAGAGGACTGAATCTCAATTGAGAAGATGCCTCCAGAAGAGCAGACAAGCTTTATTAGTGACTGATGGGGGAGAGCCCAGACCATAGTAGGTGGTGTTCCACACCATAGTGGGTGGTGCTCAGTGGTGGAACCTGAAGAGACCACTTTCAGTAGATAGATATGACCCCCAGTAGAGATATGGGGCCATCTACTCATCTTCAAAATTTTTGATCCAGAGTTGTTCCTGTCTAGAGGAACTGCAGAGACAAAAATGGAGCAGAGACTGAAGGAAATGCCATCCAGTGACCAGTCCAACTTGGGATCCATCCTATGCACAGGCACCAAACCCTGACACTATTACTGATATTATGATGAACTTGTAGACAGGAACCTAGAATGGCTGTCCTCTGAGAGGCTCTACAAACAGCTGGCTGAGACAGATGCAGATATTTATAGCTAACCATTGGACTGAGGTCAGACATGACTGTGGAAGAGTTAGGGGAAGGATTGAAGGAGCTGAAAGGGATAACAACCCCATAGGAAGACCAAGAGTATCAACCCCTGGCACTCCTGGGAACTCCCAGAGACTAAGCCACCAAAGAGCATACATGGGCTTGTCTCTGGTCCCTGGCACATATGTAGTAGAGGGCTGCCTTGTCTGGCCTCCGAGGGAAAGGATGCACCTAATCCTGTAGGAGGATGCTGGGGGTAGGGAGGCGGTGAGGTGGGGATGGGTGGGTGGGTGGGTAGGGGAGTACCTTTTCAGAGCCAAAGGGGAGGTGGGAGGAAGGAGGGGTTGAAGAACTCTGGGAGGAGGGCCTGGGAAGGTGGCAACATTTAGAATGTAGATAAATAAAATGATTTAATTTAAATAAAAGGAAAACAGGCTGGGCAAGCTGCAAAGAGCAAGAGTAAGCAGCATGCCTCCATGACTTCTACCCCAGCTCCTGCATCCAGGCTCCATCGTTCGGAATTCCTGCTATGTCTTCCCTCTGCGAACTGTGACTCAAGACATGTAAGCCAAATAAACTCCTTTCTCCCCAAGTTGCTTTTGGTCCAGGGGTTCTATCACAGCAATAATAACCCTGACTAAGACAAGGGCTATTATTCTACTGAGATTTAAAGGCCTTTTTTTTTTTAATTTTATGGACATTTTTTTAGTTCATACTTTATTCTTAAATTTTCTCAAATTATTCAGCATCTTATATTTTATTTAATCAAATTTATGTTTGTGGGGAGTGAAGGAGGAAGCCTGAGTGTCTGGAAGCCTGAGTGGGTGTGTGTTCTTGATTAAGTCAGACACATCTAGGATGGAAGACGCAGACCTATGGGAAAAGGACAAAGCCTTCCCCAGGGTAGGATTAGGGAAATGGTAAAGGCTTCCCCCTGGTCCAAGTGTGGACCTTGATAGTGTGTGCAGAAAATATCCACCCTCGCTTCCTTCCCCAGGTGCCTATGGCCTGCTGACTTCTCTCCTACAGAGACTGATCCTACAGAGATTAGCGCAAACTGCCTCGTTGGCCCAGTTGCAAACCGTGATCAATCCTCCTTGTTCAGCTATATGCAACAACCTTAACTCTCTGTTCAACAACATATAACAAAAACACTGACACACCGAGCCTCCCAGATGCTGTAGCCTATGCATCAGAGAGCCCAGGCCACTCAAGACCAGCTTTTCTCTACTTCCTCACATCCCTGGTCAGGTCCATCTCTCAAGCTAGGCTGGAAATTTCATATATACGTGTTTATGAATTTCCCATTAGATGATTCCATGTTCTTTTCTGGTACACACATCAGTGGAAATATGTATCACATGTTTAACTAATCTAAAGAAATGTACCTATACATATGTGTGAAATTCAAACTTTCCAGCAGGTTTGATGGATAAACTAGAACTGTGGTTTTGAGATGAACTACAGAGAATTTGTCTCTTGTGATTTTAATTTTAACATAAATTATGACTAATCATACTTAGTGTTATATTTGTAAATACATACTACGTCATCAGCTATGACACACGTTTGAACATGGCTAAAGCATTGGGCAGACTCTTAAGAATGTTACTTGTGGAAGACATAATTAAATGACTTAATGAGTGGTCAAATAATTAGATACTGACAGGGTTCCTCCTTTCCACATGACTCTTCAGTATACCTCATCTACTGCTTCTGTAGAATTAAATCAGCCATTAGAAAATATAGGTTATAATTTTTAGAAAAACTCCTGTGGGTTTTTTTATAGCTCTTCTTGCTCCAAAAAGTGATAGTCAGTAAGTCAAAGAGATAGCATTGAGGGGTGAAACTTTGAATTAGTATAGTGTTATAGCCCATGCTAAAGTCATTTTTAAAAACAATGTAGAATAATTGGGGTAGTTATACTTCTCTCTCTCTCTCTCTCTCTCTCTGTGTGTGTGTGTGTGTGTGTGTGTGTGTGTGTGTGTGTGTGTATACCTCTGTGTGTACCTGTGTGTGTGTGTACCTGTGTGCATATGGAAGCACATGACCATATATTCACCTGTGGATGTCAGAAGTTGGTACTGTAAGACCCCCAACTCAATGTGTTTCTTAGACCCCTAGAAACAAAGCCCAGTATGGAGTTCTTTGTTCTTTTGCCTTCAGCCTGAAAAACCAATGACCACGGGGTGACCCACCTAATTCCAGGAACTGGCTCACCACAATCTTGACCCACCCAGGCACCTGACTCATTGTGTAAGGGACCAAGAATGTTTGCCAAAGATAGCCTGTAACCTTTCCATAAGAGATGAGCTGTAATTCATCATCCCCATTCTTATGATGTTTACTCAGCTTCCCCATTCTTTGTGGTCTTATCCTCCCCTCTCTTTGTGTTTTTTTTCCTTTAAAAACCCTCAACTACAACTGTTGAGGGTCTATCTCCTCTGCCCCTGTGTGGGTTATGAGCTCAGCCTCAGCATGCTGATTCCCGAATAAACCTCATGTGATATTGCATCAAGAACAGTCTCCAGTTATTGGGATGTCGGCTCATCCCAGGACTTGAGCGATGGTCTTCCCGAAATGGGGGTCTTTCAATACCAGGATGTCTTCTTTCTCAACCATTCTTCACTTTATTTCCTGAGACAGGGTCCTGTTTTTAAAAATAAAGTGAATTTTATTATTTTAATTTTACTATTTTAAGATATGTATATGTGTGTGGCTATGTGTATGTGTGAAAAAAAAAGGAGAGCACTGTACCCTCTGGACCTGCAGTTGGGCAATTGTAAACTACCCACCATGGGTACTGGGAACTAACTCAGCTCCTCTGAAAGGCTACTATGTGCTCTTGACCACTGACCCATCTATCCAACCTAAGACACCTCTTCACTGATCCTGAAGCTCACTCTTTTGGCTAGGTCAGTGGCCAATGAGTTCTAAAGATCTACTTCTACCTACCCCTGACCGAGGATTACAGATGCTTCTGACCAAGCCTGACTTATTAATATAGACTCTCCTGAGCTCAGAACTCAGGCTTTTCATGCCTTTGTAACATTTTTTAACCAACTGAAACATCTCCCTATTACCTAGAACATTTTTTCAGACTATATTATAGGCTAGAGAACCAGCAAACAGTATTTGTTGTTTCCGCAGAAACCTATCATTCAGTTCCCAGTTCCCACATGGCAGCTTGCAACTGTCTGTAACTCCACTTCCAGGGTATGGGTTGCCCTCTTCTGGACTCTATGGACACTGGGCACATATATGGTGCACATATATATACATGTAGACAAACAGTTATAAAACAAATAAAGGTTTTCAAAATTATGTTACAAATAGATGAATTGGAATATATATTATATTTTAAATTCCCTTATACTTGTTCAGAAATATGTTCAATGCCAAATTATACATCTCTTTTGAAAATGTATATTAATCTAGATTTCATTAAGAAAGTGAAGCCACTCAACTATTTTGACTAGATAAAAATTCGGGGACAGACAGATTTCTGAGTTCGAGGCCAGCCTGGTCTACAAAGTGTGGACAGCCAGGGCTATACAGAGAAACCCTATCTCAAAAGAACAAAAAACAAAAAACAACAAAAAAGATTGAGACAGATTTATGGACCTACACAACCATAGAAAGGCCTAGACAGTCAGGGTGAGAGAGTTTGTTTCAGAAATCTCAGAAGTGGAACAATTGCAGGGAAGCTGTACCCCATGTTCTTTGCCACCTGAAGACCCCAAATGCAAACCATTTAGGGGGACCCGCAAGTCAAAGCAAGTCAACACTAGTCACCCTGGTCTTCAGCTCTTGGCTTTTTACTGAGTGAAGCACAAAGCAGCCTGGCTTAGGTATTCCTGGGGCATCTTCACTTTATTAGGAAAACAAAGAACAAGGCTAATTGGATCCTGTTATGCAGAAGAAGTTGCACACATCCTAGGATTGTAGCCCAACTCTCCCTACTTGTTTTTGGAAACTCTTCATCTTGTTACCCAACCTGGTGTGAAGGTGTGAACCTGGCAAGAAATAAGCTGGTCTTGCCTTCCACAAAGAAAAAGAAAAAAAAAAAAAAAACCTCAGGCCTCAGATCAGTCAGATGATTATGTCTCATCAAGATCATTAAGATTCAATTTATTTGGCTCCTATCAATGCACGTTTTATCATTCCAAAAGCAGTTCATGCCAACCTCACCCCTCACTTCAGGATCTGTGCTCAATGTTTTCCTCCTGGACAACTTGTAGGCACTGTGATATCTCCACACATGAACCTTTCCTCATGGCACATGCTTGACTTAGCTCTCTCTGGGTTTAAAAGTGCATGGGTATAAAGTAAAATGCTGAGGGCTAATATTTTGTGTATGCCGTGCAAATTTATGTGTGACAAACCCATCAGGGACTTTAGGCAGGGGATGTGATAAAAATTCTCATTCCTCGAATCTACTAAAGCGGAAAAAAATACCAGAATGTGGCAAATGAGAGAAGCAGCAATAGTTAATTATCATGACACACAGCTCATCTGTAATTAATCCTTTTCTTCAGCAGGATTCTGCAACTGTAGCATAAAAAAAAAGCAGGTCAGATGATGCTTTAATTAAGGCTCTGCAATGTTGCTGCTTCTACAGCAACAAGAACTGTTTTTTGTCTATAGGTGTGTGTGAAGCACTACAAATATTTTCTTAACATCTTTACAGAGTGCTGTTTAAGCATCTTTGCTAGCATTATGTCTGCAGACAGACTGATTACAATTCAAAAGAGCTTTCAGTGCTCCTCACACCCATCATAGGAGCCACTAAAACAATCTAAATGCCATGCCAGTGGGAGGAGACACTCTCACCAAGGAGCTATCAGGAAAACATGAGTGCTGCTGCAGTCGAGAATGGCAGGCCTTGAAAATTTACAACTCGCTTACAATGCTGCCCACACTCAGGGCAAGGGCCTGCAGTGAACGCCCGCTTGACAGGGTCTGACTGTGGTGAGTCTCCTACCAGCCTTGGGAAATACTGAACCACAGTGGCAGTACTCAGTGCCCGAATGTATGTGGAGGATCGGTGACACAAGAATTCTTTAACAGTTCCTCTCCTGTGTGTACAATTCTTTTCCTGACTATTGCATGATACAGGACTGATGGGATCTCTGAGCTAGGTACAACAATTGAAAATTTCACATATGATATTTTACATATGTATATATGTGTGTGTGTGTGTGTGTGTGTGTGTGTGTGTGTGTGTGTGTGTGTATCCTGGTCTATGATACAAAATTCATTGCCAATGCAGTTGTGAAAGACTGCAAGGGCTGTGATAGACAGCAGGGACTCACCATTGTCTATACTGATACACAGTCAGTTGAAGTCTCCCGAACCCTATGGTTAAATAGGATTATATGGATAAATAATAGGGTCACTGAGAGTTGTGTATGATAATTTGTCTTTGTAGCATCTTCTCTGTGCAGTCCAAGCTAATTCTGCCAATCTTATAAGCGTCTGTGGTTCCCTTGCCCACAGTAACCTATCCTAAGAAGTGGCCTAGACCTGTTGGCTAAACAGCCCATTTCTAGATTCTGAGAAGAATGCTTAGCAACACTATGTTCAGTCCATTTGTGTTTTATATGCTCAGTTCACTAGCATTTTTAATATTCAGTCCATTTTGCATATTATATGGTATTCAGTTCATTTGGATGTTGTATGTGCTGTGTCATCCAGAATTATAAAGCAGTTCTTACTACGAGAGCTTAGGAGATGCCTGGTGTTAGCCTTTTGCTCTGTGTTGCCAATCAACAGTTGACAATGATTCTTTATCTAAAATGGTCTGCTAGATTTGGTAGGGAAGTGTGTCTGTAACTAGTAAAGCACTTGACAAACTGGGGGGGTGGGGGGGGGATGGAGGCGCTTTTGTAATTCCGCTGATTGCATCCTAGGCACAGAGAAATTTACCAACTGTTTGCCCCCAAGCATAAAATTCTGTTCTCCTCTGTGTTCTCATCTATGGTATTAGTAGCTGGTTCTCTGAGACTATGTGTCTGAAGTCTTCAATTTGACACAATGTACCTCAATATATGAAGACCTTATCTCTCTGAAGACACAGTGGTAGAGTTTGAAGCACACTGGAAAGAAGACAAGGATGAGGAGTAGATGTTAAAGTCCTGGGATTCTTTGGTTGGTTGGTTGGTTGGTTGATTGATTATTTTCATATATATATATATATATATATATATATATATATATATATATATATAATCAAAGATAACTTTTGGCAGATTCTTTCTTTCTTTACATTTCTCAACAGCACATAGTAACAACCACGACAGTTCTTTTTTGTGGAATGTAGAAACGTTTGCCTCAGTCCTTGTCATAAACCGGGAGCACACTATGGCTATTCAGAGATCAGTGGAGATGCAGAAAACCAGAGTTCTTCTCTCAACCCATCACTTCTGTCTCTCTCCCTCATCAGTCTCTGGTAGGTGTGTTGTCTGCTTACTATGCATAGACCACCCAGATTCCATGACTTTCCCTGAACTGTAGGACCTCCTCTAAATAGATTCAAGATGTAAAAGCCAGAGGAGAAAGCTCTGCGATTGGTATTAAAACTGTTTTAGGCTCTAGAAATCAGCGTTATCTGATCTTTCTTATATGTAAATGCCAACAATGTTGTGGAAAGCATATGGAAAATATGGCCACAGTGCTCAGACTATCTGTTGGTACCTGGTATCTATGGGCTAGCTCACAGAGATCCATTGATTAGATAGGATGGTGCTAGTGGCACTTAGAATAGAAATGTTAGCAGTACCTTTGTGGTTCATATGACAGACACCAGATGAGCTACCACATATATCTCTTCCAAGCCCTCTCTTCTCATTCCCCTCCCAACTCTCCAATTATAACAGGAAAAGAAGAAAGTAAGTAAATGAAGACAGGGAAGAAACGGGAAGAGAGAGGGAGGGAAAGAATGAATGAATGAATGAATGAATGAATGAATGAGAGGATGAGTAGGTAGATACATGTAGGTAGATACAGCTGAACAGCTACAACACTCATAATGCATATTTTGTTCCTATCTCTTACCTAAAATTATATATATATATATATATATATATATATATATATATATATATATATATATA
>LR749714.1:851357-932927 GCA_902729485.2 Mus minutoides
CAGGAAATGGTTTCTCTACTTCTCCAAGAGTGGGGAAGGGAGCCATAAGATCAGATTTCTCTTTTTTTATATCTTGTATAAAGTCTGGTGTGAGAGCCTAGAGCTGTAAAGTAAACCAGGAAAGAGAATCAAATGTAGTAATCCACATTTGATTAAAGAAATTTTTTAAAAATTCCTTAAAAATTTCTTCAATTCTAATGGCAATCAAAACTCAGAAAAGTGAAGGAAATGGATGGGGAGCACATGGACATTTAGTTGACACCTTTGAAAGATAAGCTTTATGTTAGTGTGACGAAATGGCTAACTTTGACTTTCCCTCAAGTCTTGCTCAATGTCCTGTGAGTGCCAGAAAAATAAAGCCCAAATATGTAAATGCTCACAATGGATTTAAAGTTAAATAAGGTGTGTCAGCAATGTGTGCTTATATGGAGTGTCTTGTTGCTGTGCCTTAGCTTTTTTGGGAAATAAAGTGTTTGGTTAGAGAACAGCAACCCAGGACTCACGCTGTGGCTTCTGGAGTAAGAAGGACTCACTGACTACGCAAGCAAAAGACAGTGCTAAATGATAACACACAGACTGAACACATCCTAGTTTTTCTTCATATGAATATCAGGTGTCAAGCAGCTAGGAGAACATGACAAAGCCAGAATCTTAGTCTGTAAAGCCTGAACCTCTTCTAGGGTCACACAGTTTCTAATATATACCCCATAATCTTCTATCCACATTTGAGTTGTCAGAGAGAATTAGACAAAAGAGCAAATTAACTGAAGACACATCTTTCCAGCTCTCTATTGGGTCAGCTGCAGGCACTTCGGAATGCCAATAGTACAAATTAATGACTTGCCTATATCTATTACTCCTGTTGACTCTCCTAAACTATGAAATATAAGAGTTTCTATCCACACATACATGCATATGCACTACGCTCACACTCTCTGCTGTCTTTCCTGACAGCACCCCCACCTCGTACCACAAACTCACTCAGTCTTTTGATTTTCCTTCTCTCTCCAGAGCAGAGCTTCAGTGGTTGTCAAACACAGACCTGGTTCTTTGGCAATGGAGGGAGTCAGGCTGAGCTAATTAAGACAGATCTCGTGCTTTAAATATGTCCTTCATGGTAGGATTCAAAGGACTATTAATTCTGTAGATGTGAGGTATGCAAAAACATTGTCGAGGAGCCCAAACACAAAATGATACAACACAGGTAAGCATCGCGAAGACCCGAAGAGACTGGCACACAGGCGCCAGGCTGCCAAACCCACCCTCGCTCCAACTCCCTCTCTCTTCTAGCAGAGGCCTAGGACCCACGAAATGGTGTGTTTCACCGAGTCTCTGGCAGGCACGCTGTGAGTCAATCTGTGAACAAAGACTTGTGCTGGCAGGTAAGAGCAATTGATGGCACAGACCGTTCACACTGGGTGACCCCGTGTCCCCAGCCTACCTGCTAGGACAAAGATCAAGGAAGGAATCAGGACTTAGAGACTTTCCCTCTCCTTTCTATCACCCCACAAAAAAACTTTGAAAGTAATAACAATGTAATCCTGCTTTCTTTGAGCTTCTGATCCTTTGACTTCTTGTCTCAACTTTTTTTCCCTTCATTTATAAAAACAGACACTGAAGGAAGTGTGAGCTGCGGCACAGTCTTCTTGCAGTCTAATTAATAGGCCCTGTCAGGCTGGATCTCAAGGATTCTGTGAGAGACTTGCTTCCCTCTCCTGAGGGCAGCGACGTGTGTACCTCTGAGTGTGTGTGTGTGTGTGTGTGTGTGTGTGTGTGTGTGTGTGTGTGTGTGTGTGTGTGTATGCGCGCGCGCACTCCCAGCCCCTCCCGAGAGCTTATTTGCAGAGGCGCTTCAAAGGCACTTCTGTTACCTCTTTTGATTTGAGACTTAAGTGGTCCTTAATATTAAAGGAGGACTTTAGGAAGCTGGAAAGAAATGACCTAGTCACTGCCTTTTCTAGGTAGGCTGTGAACTTTGGTGTTCCAGCAGGGAGCTCAGACCTGTACCTGGCTCTCTCATCTCTCAGGATCTGTTATGTCCCTTAAAAAAATCATGGAAGTATTTCTATATTCTTAAGGCTCAGGTAAAGATTTAAAATTTGAATCATTTCTCTGGGTATATACTGCTAATATAGGAATGGAAATTTAACGTTTAATTTTTTCTCAAAACATGGTTAGATTATTTTCTCCTTTTAGAAAAAAAAAATCCCAATTTTTAATAGACTAGCACTTGAGTTAGTAATTGAAAAATAACACTTATAATTTCCTACTCTTAAGTGATGAGCCTTTCTGTTTACTCTCTAAAATGATCTATTGAGGTAGTAGTACAAAACTGGGACAAAACTAAGCAACCTAATGAATTACTCTTTGCTATTCATTTTTTATGTCCCTTCCAGGAGGTAACCAGCTCTGAGGACTTTCCTAGAGATAAGGTTTTATTGGGGGAGAGGGGGATGAGCTTCTAGGCTTCTAGATACAGAAGGCAGGAGATTACCAATATCTCTGTTGAATACTTGTTTTCAAAAGCACTGGGTGTAGAAATTATTCTCATTGGATATCAAGCCAAAGGAAACCAGCCCCTTGTTGAGTTGTCTTCGCATCTGAGTTACAGCACAGGCTGTGTGTTCAGCTTCTAGACTTTACCAAGCCTACCCCTACCATTTTCTCCTGTAGCACAATGATTCCATTCGGATGGTGGTTGTCTATAACCGGCCCTTAGTGACCATGTCGCTAGAATGGGCAAGTCTCTGAAAACAAGGCAACACACCCTCTTTGTTGTCTTTGAATGATCAGTATATTACATCTTTGCTCCATTGCCCAGGCCCTGGTATCTATAGATGAACTTGATCTAGAATCTGCCATTGCAGAAGGCACACAGAACTTAGAGAGTTAGCAACCTGATATGAGATAACGAGAAACACCCCCCCCTTCCAGGTGTGATGCTCTGCTGGGAAACTTGCTTCCGTGGACAGAGGAGGCCACTGACACTTGAGGGTAAAGTGGGGACAACCTTGTGCAAGTTCTGATGTGCAAACTTAAGGGAAGACCTCAGGAATGAGTGGAAAGTGGACCAAATGAAGCCAATAGATCAGGAAGGATGCTATCTTCATTCAACCAATAAGTAAGATGTCTGCAAGGTGGTGAGGCTTATGGGAAAGCAGGAAAAGCAAACAAAAGACCTGAGAGTTATTTATGTAAAGTCAATAAACACGATACTTTCCTTCACCAGAAAAAAAAAATTGTAATCCACATTTAGAAAAAAAAAAAAGAATGCTGTTTAAAAAGACCAGTTGTCTTATTTGTAAACAAGCAATTAAGCAAAAACAAACTGAGGAAGATTTTTTTTCTTTCTTAGCACTTTCTTATTCCAAAGTTAGGGGAGTGCTAGATTTCTAAACTTTATTTACTAAATAATCAGACAGAGCTCGAATTCAAATGTTTTTAACCTAGATTTTTGAGATTTACGTGTCATCAGATACAAGCCAAGAACAGAATACAGTCTAGAGCATTTTTTTTACTGCACTTGTTTATTTATGGGGGGGGGGGGTCTGTACCGCCATACATGTGTGGGAGTCAGAAGACAGGTGCGGGTCTTTGACCGTATGGGTCCCAGGCATTGAACCCCTGTCATCCGGCTTGACAGCAAACACAGTTACACTCAGTTCGTCCCCGTGTTTGGAAATGTATAGTTGCATAGCATCATGGCAAGACTTTAAAGCACAGAGCCAATGAGTACCTCACGTCCCCTTGGCGTGCTGATAATAACCATAAGCACATTATCAATTATTTGTCAACTTCACTTCTTAGCCTGTAGGGGAAAAAAAGCCAATAGGGTTAGCATGAGAACTAAGAAGTAGAAATATCTGTGGAGTCTATGACACCAGAGTGATGGCTTGGAGCTCTCATTATTGTCTTTGTAGTAGAGGAGATGTTGTGTGGTATTTGAGTATTCATTCTGTTTCCTATTTTTATCTTTTTTTCATTTTTCAGTATCATGTGATTGGCAAGTAATAAAAGACAAACATTTATGGAATAGGATAATGAATAAGAAGATTTTGCCTTGACCGTTACCATTATAATAGGCTTTTGACTTTGAATTGCTCAGTTACAGATGGCGCAGAAGAGTATCTGTGGTTAACTCAGGTCAGCCGTGAGTGGCTCTTTAAAATGTTTGGGCTTTCTGTCTTGGTAGCATATCAAATGGTGCACCCTTGCTGGATTGAGCTGAGTGTCTCAAGCAACCGCTTGTTCTGATCAAAACAGTGTATAGCCAGCCTACAGACAAATATGGCAGCATGCATCGAGCCTAGCCCTATCTACGAGGAGGTACGTCAGCTTAAGGAGCCTACTTTCTAAATATTCTAAATATCAGGTAAGAATGTGAAAGAGTCCGACGTGCATCTCTTTAAGTAAAACAAACATAGTATGCCCACACTTTCACCTTCCACAAAACATGAGCTTGGAATCACAGAATGCATTCCAAGAATTTTTCCTAGAATCACTGCATCCAGACATCCAGACATCCCATTCCCCTAACTTCCCTAAGTTTTCACCTCTGTGTAGTGCACACAGACATATGGACAGATCAACAACAGCCCCGAAGGGAGCTGCAGCCACCCAGCATGTACATTTTGCAGTTCCTTCAACCTGTTTACCATCCTGCCCATCCTCTACGCAAATCAGGTTTGAATGCCCAAGCTTGTCACCTGGTATACAAAAATGCAGTCTAACACTGTATTTATTAGCAAACCCTTTCCCTTATGTTTAATTTATTGTTACGGTTTTTAAATGTACAAACAGTTATACCAGTTTTATACACAAAACCACAGGTACCGTTTTGTATCTGTCAAAATTCCAGCAGCCTGTGGCGAGAGACAGTTGAATAGATGTCCTGTACTGCCACCTAGTGCTTTGGTGAAGACATGGCCGTGTTCACGCCTCGGGGAAACCAGGGAACAAAGGCGCACATCGTATGGAATAGCTACTCAAGAGCGTTAGCAAACAGATGCATGTATGATCCTTGGACCATATTCCCCGCAACCACGCAACCTAGCTTGTTTTCACACAATAGCCGCTTACATCCCTGCTCTTCGCTGGCAAAACTCCGGCCTTCTAGCCTGGGGGCACCTGGTTTAAATCCAAACTGACTGGGCCAGCAAACCGCTCTCAGTTCTGAGCCTCTTTCTACACTCCCATCTGGCCAAGGTTTCCTTGGCAAGTCTCTTTCTCCTGGAGGGACAGTTTGATCTGAATGTCTGGCCTATTACTTCAATTTGGATAGAAGGTATAAAGGAGTCAGACAGCTTTTAAAAAAAAAATCATTATCTTTAAAATTGACTAAAACAGCAGCCATTTTCTTTGCAGCATCCAAAAGTGAAGCTTCTGAATTTCCTTTCTCCTCAGCGCACAGGGTTTGTATCAGTAGTTAGACCCTAGGTCTGCCTCTGTGTCCCTCCCCTTATTGCTGCCTGAGTCCCCAAAACACCATTCTTCTCCTCAATTAATAAATTAGCATGTTGCAGTTACACAAACAGTATTTTTAAAAGTGCTATATTAGGCACTGGTTAGTGGGTGGATAAAGGAAAAGAAAATAGCCTTTAAGTGTGTCTGTGGTTCACCACCTCCTGTCTCATAGCCTACACAATCCCTTTCCTCTTTGGACCTTCTAAAACCTTGGACCGACTGACCCTTCCCCTGTATTGCTTCTCTTTCTTTACCTATATGCATGACTCCTCTTGTAAGAATATTAGTACTTCACTTAAGCTTTTCGACACACCTCCTACCAGTAAATTTCTTTTTTCGTACTTTATCTCAATGCAGTAAATTCACCAAGCCCTTGTGTTATTGTCTAAATGTGCAAATTAGAGGCAGTCTTTCTATTAGAGCCCAGGAACTGTGTGCCGGGGCTGGGAAGTGCTTCTTTGCCTGACTTCTGAAGGCTCTAACACTAGAAGATCTCTAAGATCCAACCTTGGCTGTGTCTTTCTCTAAACAACGTTTTGGCAGTCCGTGTCTTCAGCCATGCACCACTTAGCCTGTAAGGAACTTCACCCTGGTAAATTCTCTTGACCCTTCTGGACTCCATCACTTCCACATAGGTCCTGACTGAATTTCTCCCCACCCACCTGTTTATTTCCACTTGTCAGATGCTCCATTGTCTTCCACCCTTCGTGTTTTGCTTTTTCTTTTTAACATGAACTTCATCTGAATTTGAATTTTATATGTTTAACTTTATAAATACTTCCACCCACCCCCTCCTTGGAACTATCCAGGCTTTGTGATGGTGGTGATTTTGAAAGCAATGGCGTGAGTGGTTCATATAATACCCCTTCTTCAAAAACAAAGCCAAATCACCCATTTCTCTGGCGTTTCTCTAACCGTTTCCCAGGTCCATGACACATTCAGCAGGATGGTTGCTGGTTGTAACCATTATGTTAGGGTAACAAACCCCGTGCTCATGATTCTTACCTCTGAACTGTACCCACGCCAGATCTGTCGATGTCTATCAGAAGCACCAAGACCCTGAAATTTCAAAGATGCTGAGCTACTTGGACTCATTAGGTTTATACGTATATAACACTCCTCCAATCTTTTTCTACATATTCAGCCAGTGAAGAATATGTTTAAGTCCTGATTGCTTTATACCGGGATTGCAAAGTTCCTTTGGCTTCTAATTCAACTCTTATACCCATTGATATAAAAAAAAGAAAGAAACAAGGAACAACAATATGAACTAACCAGAACCCCCAGAGCTCGTGTCTCTAGCTGCATATGTAGCAGAAGATGGCCTAGTCGGCCATCATTGGGAAGAAAGGCCCCTTGGTATTGCAAACTTTATCTGCCCCAATACAGGGGAACACCAGGGCCAAGAAATGGGAGTGGGTGGGTAGGGGAGCAGGGTGGGGGGAGGGTAGAGAGAACTTTTGGGATAGCATTTGAAATGTAAATAAAGAAAATATCTAATAAATTTTTTAAAAAAGAAAGAAACGTGGCTAGTCTTTCAGACACTTTGCTCTTATGCAACTCACCTATAAAATCCCACAAGCACATCTATTGATTCTCCTGATCTTGTTTATATCATTTCTACCTGTGTGTGTGTGTGCTTATAGCTTCTATACTAGACCATACTCCAACTCCATCTGAGCTCTCCTACTTGTTCTCTGAACGTGTCCCATGTTTCGGTCAACCCCATCTTTCTGGCATTTCTTGTAAAGGAATATTTTGCACAGAGCATTTCTTGCCCTCTGAATTCTCATTCATACTTTCTTAAAACTAAGCCTTACTAACCTCTCAAAATGCACACAGAGAGACTACAGACAAGACTCAGCTGATAACCTGCTTTCTATGAAAACAGGAGGGCCCGAGTTCAGATTCCTACACCCACAAAAAAAGCCAGGTACTGCGACAAAGTGGCAGGGTCTAGATGTCACGACACAGACGCTACTTTGAGGTGAGCTGCTGAGGGTGACACAAAAGCTCTCAGTGGAATTCTGTGGGAGCAGCACCTGGTACATTCACATGTCTTACACTGTTGATGAATCATAGGCAGTAGATGGTGATCTCAGTGAAGACATCATTAGATACATAAGTAGCTGATGCCTCTGACAAGATCTTCTGCCCACACTTAATAAAGTAGATGGATATTTAGCCTACTAAATAATAACTTGAGTTGCCTGATCCTGATGTATTTAACATGGACCAAATTTCACTGTGAGTATTCCTGGCCTCCAAATTCGGAAGCAATGAGAAAGAACATGGCTAAGAACTCTCTAATATGTGACCTTATTTGATCAATACTGTTATGTGTCTCATCTAAGGAAAGTCCCTAGCATCCAGATTTCTCATTTTTTTCAGGGTGTAGTATTCTACACCATGTACCTCAAGTGGTAGTCTTGGTCCTGTCTGTGTTCAGTGTTAGTTAATTTTTGGCCCTCAAATTCAAAAACAGTAATTGCACTTTGAAAAGACAGATCACAGACACACAGAAGTGGGGGCGGGTGGATTCAGGTGGCTATGGAGGGAATTTTGTATATCAAAAAGACCACTCTTCCTTGTTCATTGCTAATATACTACCTGGCTTTCCACATCACCCTAACTAGGACATTACCTGTAAGAGCCAGGGCCATACTTCACCAGTGTAACCTTAGCACTTGGTATTGTACCGTCCATAGAGATCTGGTAAAAGATTATTGAGCAGATAACAATTTTTTACTACGAAAATTAGCTCTTAGAACTACATGTACTCCAAAAATGGAACGATTTGGTCCATTCCAAAACAGCTTTGTGATTTGCTATGTTTTTCTCTGGCCTTTTACTGCTCAGAATCCATGCCAAGGAAGAAATGCTAAAGCTCCCATCTCTTAAATATGTAGATTCCTGACATTTGGTTGCTTCGTGGATTTTGCATTGCATAATGACAAGTGTTTAATTTTATAAACTGCTCCTGTAATAGATCATCTTCAAGGAGAGGCCTAATCTGGAAATGCAGTGCAAAGTGCCATTGCTGAATTAGACAAATGTCTTCCCTGAGCCAGAGATCCTTTCTGTAGTAAATGTTTTCAAGCATTGACGGATTGGAAGCCATGGAAATATTCTCAACACCCAGCTGGCTGGCTGAGTCAGAAATGAGATGTCCCATGGTTGCTTGGTCTGCCAAGCTGGTATATAACAACCCTCAGGAAATCTCAGAGTGAGAGAAACACAAACAATTGATTTGTTTTCTGAGGTCCAAGTGGCCATACTTGGTCTGATTGCTAATTCACTTTCAAAAAAAAACCTCTAATAAGCAGAGAGATAAGGAACAGAAGAATGACTTCTGGGCTCTCAAAAGAGTGGTGTTGCCTTGCTGACATCAGACCATGAGTAGCTCCTAGACAGCTTATGCTCTGCTGACCCTTCTTGTCCCTTGGTTTCTTTACCACACAGCATGCCCATGAGTTTTATCTATGTAACAGAATTCTAATCCAGAAAAAAAATAGAATTGATATTCAAAATAAAATGTCTAAAATATGCATAGATGTTAAAAATAGGATTGACTTCATAAATTATATGCAAAGGTTGTTCATTACAGAGGTTACAATCAAAATTGTCCATATTGTAAATATACCATATAAGTACAATAGAAACAATGAAAATAAAATATGGTACATCAATAGTTAAAGATGTGAATTCATAAGAAACATAGATTTAGTATGGCTTTTTAGCCCAAAGAGATCTTAGTCATTAACAGCCCCTGTTCAGGAAAGCAGTCAGTCAAGAAAGTAATATGCAGCAAACAGAACTGTGGACAAGCCTCACAGGGAGCTTGGGCTAGAGAGAGTCGGCTCAGCCATTGAGAGTGCTTGCTGCTCTTGCAGAAGACCCTAGTTGGGTTCCCAGCAGTGAAGCAATGTGGTTCACAACTGCCTGTAATTCCAGATCCAAAGGATCTAACACCCTCTTCTGGCCTTTGGCACTACACTAACATGTGTATATGTGCATGCACATATGTACACAAACAAAAAATACATCTTAAAAAATAAATTGGGACCTGAGACAAAAATCTATGAACACAGCTACCATGCTTTGGGCACTAGTCTATACTTGCCTCAAAGGTGATCTCACCTAACTATACGGATAATTATAATCATCATTATTATCTGTATATCATCAATAGCAAGGGTAATGTTACACAGGCTAAGAAACTTGCTCGGGGCTACAGAATGTGGATCTGGAAAGCTGGGATTCAAACTTTGAAAGTCAGAGGCCGAAATGATGCTTTCAGGCCTTATAACGCTCAGGATGCTGATAAACCAATGCTAGCAACTTCTCACACCTAAATTTCAGTCAATCTAGATTTCTAAAGTCACTCTGCATATAAAATAAATTTATTTAATATTATTATATTCTATTAAGCAAGACATTCTGCTTCCTTGCTAGATTGATCAATACATTCTTTTTAGGTTGTAAATTACATTTATAAAAAAATATATTTATTTCATATATATATGTATACATATATTCCATTTGTATGTATATCACTAGCTTTCAGCCCTCATTTTTCCACCTCTGCTTAATAATCTGTCCTTACTAGCTTAATGCTTTGCCCACTCCTGATAACGGCCATATGTAGAATTTTATGCTAATATATTAGACTCATACTTTTAGATGTCTCTCACTGGACCAGTACCGATCTTCTTCATGACATCACCCATTTTCGAGAGCCATTCTCCCTCTGTATTGATTATTCCCTAGCTTATTACCCATACCAGGTACTGGGAAGGTGATCTTTCTCCCAACATCTCTGAGACTGGTGCTCCTTCTGTTTCTTTTTCTCCACTTTGTCCATTTAAAGGAAACTAACCCTTATCTTTCCTTTCAAAGGCATGTCCTCTGCCGGCTCCATGTGGAAGCATGCTCCATGATCTCTCTCTCCTCTTATACTTCCCGTGCTTGAACCTTCTCTTTTGTCTAGGAACATCTTCAAGTTAGGGTCTGTGACAGTCTGGGATGTGCCACTTTAGTTCATGACTAACCTTGTTGAAGATCTCCTGTGCATGGATATTAGACAATCTTCACATAACATTTCATTCAGTCTTCACAGAAACCTTAATAGGTAGATGTTTTGGTTTTGGTTTTGGTTTTTTGTATTACTGGCATGTTATTCCTGAGAAAATTCTGCTTAAACACGTTGGCTAAGGTCATATAGAAAATAACTGGGTAGTGCCAGGATTTAAACCATGTTTGATTCCAACTTACATACACTTTCCACTACGCTTACTTGTTTCTTAAAATAAAGAAAGCAACCCTCCGCCGCCACCCTGCTGTGTGACGCTCTCATTTTGTCTTTCACTGCCAAACTTCAGTTAAATACTGCAAGTGTTTATTAAACATTAGTTCTGTGCAAGTGACCGAGTTGTATGCTTCCCCCCGAGGGAAGACAGAGATGAGCAGAATCGACTTGATCTGCTAGAAGCGTGCAACCTAGTGACTGTGTCCGATATGTAAATAACAATAAAACCACAGAGAGAAGTACTAAATAAACTCAATGGAATCTTCTGAGAATTCAAACAAGAAGCAACTAACTCTGGCTGAGGGAGAGTGGAAACACAGAATTTCATGAACTCAGCTGCGCAAGTCTCCCTGAAACCAACCAGCCAGTCCCAATTGACCTGCGACTCTACCTTCCTGATGTTTCCTTCCTACCCTCTCCCATCCCACCACAGAGTCTCAGAAGTGGTCTTCTCAACCCCAGAACTTTCCATTTCTCACCTCCTTTCTTTTGAGATACTTCATTATGTCTAGCTGAGAGCCCTCATTGCCTGCCTAGATAAATACTTCCTATGACTCTCTTCTGCCCACAAAACAAGAGCACACTTTTAAAGTTCATTCTAAATGATTGTAGCCCTACTTTACAGGGGTTGTTATAAAGATCCAATGTGATAATATATGGATTAAAAGATGCGAAAGCCATAGTCATGCTACAGCTAAGCTGTTGTTAACATTATTATATAGTCAACACTTGGTCAGTGTCTGTTTCCTCAACTGCCTATAAGTGTCATTTAGACCACCTTTTTCATTTCTATGTCTTAAACTTTGTTTTACACGTGTCTCGAAGCTACCCATAAGAGCCAGAGTCTTGAGAAACCATTCTCCAGTGATCCTGTGGACATATTTAGGCTTCCAAGGTCATGCCTGTTACATCACTTCTCCATATTTCAGTGCACGTGACACGGAAAGTAATGTACACATGATTGTGTATGTCATACCATCACTGATTGCCTATAAACTATTTAAAGGCTAGACCTAATCTATCTATCACGGTATGATTGATGTGCCTATCACAGAATTCAGTGTATACATTCTAATATTGTCTCATGGAAGACAAAATTAGGATGTTATGCTGCTCTGTGGTAGAATACTTTCAATAAAAAACCAAGGGAGGAATTTCCCATCCATTCCTTACTGGGATTTAATTCAGATTATACACATCTATATAAAATAGCCCCATTGTGAGAATCATCACAGAAGAAGAAAACCCCGAATCAACCAATCCTGTCTTGTGGCTGCTCTTCCATGATTTTTCCAGTACCATGAGCTGCTGGGAAAGCCTAAATGGCAATCATTTGCTTTGCCATCCTTTTCTCAGAAATTCAGAATTCATAAATGGAAGCTATTTTGAAAATCAAAATGAGTTGCATAATGTCTCAGCAAAAAAAACATCATTCTCTCTCTCTTTTTCTCTCTCCTTTCTTCCCTCTCTCTCTCCTGTGTGTGTGCGTGTGTGTGTGTGTGTGTGTGTGTGTGTGTGTGTGTGTGTGTAATATACATGTGTGCATGGGTGTAGATGTATGTGTGTACATGTGTGTGAATGAGCACATGTGTGTCCCTGACTCTCTCCTTCTGTATTGTTTATCTCAAGTAACTAGGGGTCTAGTTTAAATGTAATCTTGTAGTAAACATCAGGTGATACTGCTAGGAAAAATTTGGACTCAAAGAGATTCAGGATTGTGGTCAAAGCGAAGGTTTGTGGTTTTTAATGTTGTTTTGTTTTTTGTTTTTGTTTGGTTTGGTTTGGTTTGGTTTTTGATCTAGTGTAGCCCAGAGAACTCAGTTCAGTCAGCCTATCTAAACTGGCTGTGACTCAAAGTCCAGGCAGGAAACTAGAGGTTATCTGAGCTCCAACTCACATGAACGGTGGGCAATGCCAAATGTCTAGAGTCAGCTCTCGGGTGTGCAGATAGTAGATGACCATTAGTCTTTCACCAGGACAGAGCATCACCTGGTGCTACTTCATGGCCATCTCTACTGCCCTGTTTGGAAACAGATGTCTCCTCCCTGCCTTCACTTGAAATTCACAGCAGGGCTGAGAAGGAGGGCCATGCTGAGAAGGAGTGAGGTCCTCTGTCAGAGCCAGAGTTGGCACATTGACGCGTTTCTTCCTGGTACTGACCCCCAGTGCCTCTACTCTTTGAGTAACCACACATATCTAGCAGCTCACACGTATCTGTAAATGTGTTATCTTCTACATCTGCAGACGCTGCTTACATGGACGGGGTGTTGGGAAAGTCTCTTTTTTTTTTTCCTGTCCATGTGTTTTAAAGAAAAATTATATTTAAAAGATTCATAAAATATCACACTTGGGAACAGGGTCAGCCTAAGGAAACAAAATTTTTGTCCATGTGTCTTTTTTGTAGGCCTGTGCTGCCACCTTCAAAAAAATTAAAAAGCCCCAGTCAACTTCCAGAGAAACAAGAATTTGACCATGGACAACAGACCCTTTCTGAGCCCATGGTTACAAGCTATCCACATTATTCCTGCCCTTGTAGCAGGGCACAATTGCATAGACTTGTATCACGCAAATTTAAGAGTTTTCTGGGAATGCCAGGGAAGAAATGCCATCACTTCATTGAGTCTTGGATCAGTGGTTTTAAAATCAATGACTCTTCCAGCTTCCGAGAATGGAAGCCCGTTGCCACATCAAGGTTGCCTGCCTAAACTGCTGCTTTCTGGTCTATACTTACTTCTTAGGACCTCTGACACTAGTGAGGATCCTAGTGACAAATGTCTTGCCTAACTGTTCTGTGAGCTTCCATCAGGCCATTCTCTGTGAAGCTGCTTTTGAGCTGAGCAGTCTGCATGACTTGGACAATAGAAAGTCGTGCTTTCATCAAGAACCAGAGAACAGTTGCTAGTTAGAAGCAGAGTCACAAACTTCAGCTCGCAGCTAAGTGGATGGAGGAAACAGGTCATCTTATTTAAAAGTTTAAAAGAAAACTTTTCAGGTTATGTGCGGAATCAATGGGCTATAAGGAAGTGAACCAAGCAAAAGTGTGCAAATGGTGCCAGCACAATTAACAATTAGATCTGCCTATCTCCTTGGTGCTAATGACTGCTTTTGGATTCAGAATCCTTGGATAATCCTAGCTCCAGTCAAGAAGATGACAATTTTCTCTTCCCATGGCTACCTTTTAAGAATGACTGTATTGTAATTTAAAACAAACACATATTTCAGGTCATTGGGAAGTATACCTATAGCTTGTACATCTATTCAAAAAAATTCAAAGTATTTTAGGTCCTTTTATCGTGAGAGTGTTAAAGGAGTTATATAAATGGTTACAATCCATTCCCCTCAAAATGGATTGTAAAAACTACTAAATCCACGAACTACACAGTGAAGTACACACACATCTTACTAATTAATTAATTAACAGCACATAAACAATTTACTCAATCAGAGGAATGCACACTAATCATAACAAGCATTTGGTCTAGAAGATTCAGTTACAGTAGCTATTTAACCCACCACAATACAGGAAAAAAAAATATACTGAACTTATTTCCTGCCTACCGTTCCTTCTCTCTCCAGTTCCTTCTCCTTCCATCCCTTGAATGTACACACACATACATGACTAAAGTGCAGACCCTTCTTTAGGGCTTGATACTTCCCATTGACTTACACTTATGAACTGGGAACTCACCCTACCCCCAGGGTGCCTTGTGAATCTGCAGAACTTACCATACCTGCAACCCTCTATTAACCTTGCTAACAATGCAAGAGGAGATTAAACAATAAACATAAACTACTATAAAGGATTGCTTTTTAATGTAATAAATTCCATTTAACTCTGGAATATAGAAATTTTGCTTTAGAATTGCTTCACCCCAAGAAAAGCATGTAATCGGGGGAAACTAGAATTGCAGTAAACAGAGCAAATAGCTTAGCCTTCCAGGTACCACTTGCCGCAGTTAATGTAGGTAGAACCTCTTCTACCTCACAACCCATGCAAGCTGTATAAATATCTGCCACCATATGAGTATATATGGAAGACAGACACACACTGCTCCATGTGAAATTACCTCTGAAAGAAAGCCTAATATCTTTCTCCAGATCCCATTTTCTGAATGTGTTCATCACTGGGAAGTTTTTCTCTCTTTATTTTGAGTATGTCTATAATAAATGGAACCAGTTTGGTGGTCACCATATTAATCCAGAAATAAGAAATGAGAAAAAATTTCCTATTCCATAATTCTAAATACAAAATAACAGCTAAACAAAAAAGCCCTCTAAATCTCTTATGGATTCTGATGTTTCAGAAATATGCAGAGCACTTGAAAGCAATAAAAGAAATAACCTAAGAAAATTAAGCAAAATGAATTTGCAATTAGTTTGTGAAATTGCGATAAATGCATTTTGAAAGCAAAGAGTAAAATGTAACTTTCTTCAGTATAATTTGAAATTGCCTTTTGTGCTTAATATAGTTCACTTATAATTAGATGAGGATTTTGTTCTGGTTTGAAACATTCAAAGTTCCATCTTGAGATTGCTATGTACTATGTACACAGAACTTTTCAGCCTGAAAGTCTGCTGCTGCCGCCGCGCTTGCTTTGACAGCCTTTATCCTAGCTTTATAGAAATGAAAGAGTGAAAGAACACAGCTGGTTTGAACAATGGAGCATGCTCAACATTAGGCCAAACACTTCAGATATTGCAAAATATTGCAGGCTATATTTATAGCTCTTAGCAGGTTTTTGAAATTCATGCTGATACCGCCTTACTTCTTCTTATTGGACCAAATTGCCATTTAGTGATTAAATTATCTTTGGGTTTTAAAAAAATTGTTTTCAAAGGAAATGACACTTGCACTAACCTCTTGCCAATATCCAAACAACAGCGTCTTAAAATCCCTTCAAAAGCAGTTCAAGGCGTCTCTAAAATTCAAGATCGTTCCAGTTACCTAGGGTTTAAGTTTTTATGTTGATCTGATTTTTCTTCTCCTAAAGAAAGGGAACATTGTCTTTCTGGTGACCTTTCTCCCAGTCATAAAGTTGTACACTGACTTATACACAAACAGTTTCCATAAAACCACCCAAGAGGAAAAGCATACCAGGCCACTTGGCTTAACCTTCCTCCTTCCATGGTAGTTGTTTTTAGTAGAAATCTGTTGGGTTTTCCAATAGACTCCTTTGATGCTGAGGGACCTGGCAAGATCTCATATTCATTCACATTAATAACACAAGGAGTCCTAAGAGTGAGCAGTGCTTATAAACTTAATGACTAGGAACTGAGCTGGGCAATGCTGGACAATGGGATTTCCGCAAATGTAATCAAGTACCTATGTGCTTGGAGGAAAGCTCTAGGGCTACCATATCCCTCCAGCCCAAAATGAGCATTCTGGGTGGGTGATGCTTATGTTGACCTAGAGGATAATCTGGCATCATCAAAAAAAAAACAGGGCCAGGGCCAGAGAGTTCAAAGTAACCTCACTCCCATGTTGGAGGCTGGACTGGTTGTCAGCTGGGGATTTTCTGATCTAAAGTTGACATACTTTCAACCATACTGAATACCACCTCTTATTAGTAGAGGAAAGGTTTTCTCATGGTTGCATCCGGTCATCCTTGGACAGTAGCTGCCGTATGTTCAAGCTACCAAGAGATATTTGTCCATTGATAGATAAAAGGAAACTGACAAAAATCATGGCTTGTAAAAAAAATGTATTTGCATAATTTTTATGGAGCACAAACTACTCTAGCTCATTCTTCCTGGGGCAGTTTTGCTTACCAAGCCATGCTTTCTAGCTTAGAGGACCATAGTAAAAGGCTTTCAGAACACAGGGGGCTTCCAAGGGGCCTCCAAGGGGCTCCACTCTTTGTTTCTCAGGCCTAACTACATGCAATATCCACACAGGCACATTTAACATTTAGCAATCTCTTGCTTGCTTGCCTTTTTTTTTTAAATATGAATCTCCTAGTATGAGTCTAGGACTCCTAGTCCCATAATCCTTTTTCAGGCCCCCTCAAGGTTAATCGGTGTCCATCAGATCAAAGGAATCATAGGAACAAGAAGCCAGTTCTACAAAGTTTGTGATCTAATCACACAGCCAGAGCAAGAGATAAAAGTATGGTATTTCTTCCCTTGGGAACCTCCAAGAGCTGAGAATCACGGTAAAACCCATTCACTTGGTGATGAGTAGATGATGCTACAAAACACTCTGCCACATTGCTCTAGTAAGCTCCCTCACCATCAGAAACAAAACAAAATTAGCAACTGCCCCTCCCCACATCCTCGACATTTAAATTTCAGACAAGAGCAAGTTCCCTGGGTCTCCAGCTCAGACTGGGGATCAGAACACAATACTGAAGTCAAGCATACCTCTGGTCTCACTGAATCTCTCAAAGTCAGGCAGAACAGGCCTCCTAACAGCAAAATGGAAGTCTATTTGACAAAGTCAAACTAAAAAATTAGTAGATCTCATTTTTTGCCAATTTATTCTTACAGAGGCTTTGGGATAACCATGCCCTCTGTCCTTTTATTTCCTATCATAGCAGAGATATAAAGAAGATTCTCATGACATTGTTGGTGCATTGAAACAGTGTTTTTTGAGCCATCATCTTTTTATTCCTTTATGATGTTCACTCTGCCCATAACAGTCATTTGAGCATCTATCTACCTCCTAGCCTGCTCATTCCTAAATAGAGGTTCACGCAGGTAGTAACTGACTCTTTTTCATCTCAGAATCCCTCCCAGCTAGCTGGTTAAGTGACTGTGACATAGGAATCATGGAGCAAATGCCCTTTGAATTCAATCCTTCTGAAAGTGCTCATAAAAGCAAAGTTGGCTCTGAGGTGCTGGGGCAGGGGTAAACCAGATAGGTAGCTAGCCGAAAGCAACTCCCCCTCTAAAAATTCTCCTGTGCATACATGATCAAAATAAAAATCTTAATAGGATGAATATTGGCCCACTTCCTCTTAATACATATTGAGACACAAAGCTTTACTCGTGAGACACAATTCTGTACTCAGGGACCATGTATGATAAATAGGATAGGGAATATTGTATCTTAATTTTTGCAAACGAGTTACAAGATATCAGGATATTGAAAGCTTGGGGTGCTGCTTTGGAACACAGTCTGGAGGCTGAAAAGAGGAAGCAAAAGCATGCATATTTATGGGTAGTTAAACCATACAGCATATTAAAAAATTAATAATAGCTTTAAAAACTTTATTCCACTCCTTCATTCAAAAACTTGGGTCTTTAACTATTCTCAGCATCTCCTCATCAGCAGCGAAGCCGCCATTTGCACAGGAACATCACTACATCGTTCACCTGCTGATTGAAGGAATAACTTAGTCGAATTATTTTCCATTTGATTTAAGTGGGGAACATGGCGTGCACCATTTCTGCTTATTTTATGCACAAACATCATAATATATTAATCTTGAAAACTGTGAAGTTGAAGCATGTTTTCAAGAATGAGAGTCTTTTTTAAAGAACTAAACGAAGTCAGCACAGGATCATCCATATGAGAAAGGAGCTCACCACTGTCAGAAAAGGATATGACTCTCCCTCAAGAGGGCAAAGAGAAGAGTGGATTCACTAGGCTAGGAATATTTCTTGTAACATCACTACTGCCTCAAGCATTTCTGCCTTTGGGTCAAAGAATAAATGCCACATTCTGGCAAAACATCAATTTTGTTTTTTACTCAAAAAAGGTCTATTGTTTCTTCACCATATGATCTAATTTTGTGTGTGTGTGTGTGTGTGTGTGTGTGTGTGTGTGTGTGTGTGTGTGTGTTTATTCTAGAACTACAGTGATGAACAATGGCTGAAAGTTTATCAGAAATTCTGTTCGGCACAGGAATACCAGAAAAGCATGGCACTGGCCTATCCCACCCACTGCTCATAATCTGTTTCTCCTATGCCCTCAGCCCTAAAAGGAATGAAGACCTCTGCAATCAACTGAGCGAGCCAAAGGTAGGGGAAAGGAAAAGACACAAAGCCCACAACCATCTCTACAAGGCCTTCCCTCTCTCAATCAGTTCCTTTTCCACTCCATTCAAAATCAGCATGTCTGTCCTTCCCTGTATGCAGCACTGTCCTTCCCTGTGTGCAGCATCCTATCCAATTTCCGGCGAACCTTCATTCATCCTGGAGAAAATCAAGTTTGTTATTTTCTCTACATAGATGTCTAGTGTCTCCTCAGTATCCCAGTATAAAAAGCTGGAAGGAGACTTTTCCTTCCAAATCTTTACAGAGCTAACCACTGGTGGATCTCACCAAAAGGTACTGGGGTGTTCATCCTCCTCTTTCAATCTCCACTGATCCTGCCCCAGCTTCCCTTTCATCTCCTGCCTGGACTCTGTAGCATCTAGGCTGGCAGTGCTGTGTGCTGACATTTGCTTCCTAATATGTGACAGAGTTTTCTCTCAACCATACATATTGGATCACTTGTTTCTCAATAACCCCTTTTCCCTTTAAAGATTCATGATGGCTTTTTGTCCCCTATAAAGTGTTCAATGCCTTCATAATATGGTGCTGAAAGTCCCAAACCACTCCCACGATAGATGGTTCATGAGCTGGCCTTCCTTTGGGCCAAACTTTCCAAACGTTCATGTGACTCATTCCAAGTAAGAACACATGTTAAAGGTGACTAGTGCTGCCTTTAGAAAAAGTCAATTTGGATGTGTAAAATTGTCTTGGAGGTCATTTGTCATGCTGCTTCAGGAACCTGATCAAGTTTTGTGCTGGGGTGAGTGATTCCATTTTGCCCAGACATAGATATTTCCACCACAGAAGAAAAAAAACACCCAGCCAGTGAAATGTGAGGGGCATCTTCTGAGACCCTCCCTTCCTTCCAAGGCTTGCATCTCTTGTGTAGAACATTTATATTTATAAGATATGATCATGGAACTTGACAATTCTTCATTTCATAGTCGAGAACACTGAAACCCTGAACAATGCACAGTCTGTACAAACTCACAACTAGTAAATATTCCTTCCCTTCCCAGAGACCCAGCAAACATAAAAGGAAGAGGTTTTATAACATTGAATAATAGCTTCCTTTGTGTATTTCTTTTCTGAGGTGCAAACTCATTTGTATGCCAGGGCTCCAGCTCCAATGTGGCTTCCTTACTGAAGCTCACTTCTTATTTTGCATTTTCAATTAGATACAAGGTGAAATGTCTCTTTATGGAAATCTTGACTCACTTTTACCTGTCGCTGTGGGTGTATTAAAGTATATGAAGTTATAAAAAGATATGAAATATGAATATAATCTAGTTTAATTATTTCCATCCTCCAAAGTCGATGATTGCAGTTAGATGTCAGTGCGATCTCCAGTGGTTGAACTCCATGCTTAGAAAAATAGTGAGCAGAATAAAAGGCGAGAGAGCAGGGCGTGGAGCTGGGAATACCAAAAAAAGAACACTTATCTCACTAAAAAGAGCACGTTCCTATCATGGAAGAATGGCAGTCTTGGATAATATCAGTGAGTCAAAGATGACAACATTTGGCAAAAGTTAATCCAATCCAAGCAGAGTCAATGTCTATAGATAGATCACTGAGTTACTCTTTTTAACGGAAAAGAACTTAAAATATTTGATGACCTTACTTAGACTTCCTGTCTGTTCTTTTCCATTAGCAGTGGATAAATCTTTTGGCAAAGGAAACTCAGATGCACCTGGACAATCTCAATGTCCAGCAGGCTGGCACCAGCAGTACCTGTCATTTTAAGAATGATCTGCATCATTATAATAAGTTGCATCTAAGTTCTAGACACTCCTATCTGTGTTCATCGTCTTTATCTTGGTGGTATAGTTTGATGCCTAAGTCTTACAGCCTAGGGAGTTGGAAACCAGCGTTTACCTAAGGGGCTGATTCTATGGGCAGTATCTTCTGTGGCTCTCATACTGGGGAAGCAGCTTCAAATACCACCTTCCCTGAAACTTTAGATAAATGTCCTTAGCCTCAAACCAAGAGTCTTTGGGTGTTCTACTTCCTGCAAAGTTTTTACTGTCTGTGGAAAGTTCTTTTCATTCTCCTTTTATTTTTACCTTCGCCTTCTGTCCTAAGACTCTTTTCTTGAACACACATGCACTATCTATTTTCCCTTTCTCCATGACCAACATACAAGTCTCAGAAGCCATGATTACCTGCCATCTTGCATAAGTTTAAATATGCTACCTGAGTTTCTATGCGCAGCCTTGCCCTCATGCCTAACTAGAGATGAAATGTGACTTCCAGAACAATGTCTCAAGTGTAGCCCTGCAGAGCATGGGAAGAAAACTTCGTAGCTATTATCAGAGCTGAAAACTTTAAAGGAAGCCTCATCTATCAGGGCTTTGTCTTTTATGAATCATGGAGGCAACAGACTGGAGTTAAAGATGGAGTTAACGACGTGTGTCAAAAGACTTACATGCATACTCACACTTGGCTTACCACCTCTACCCTCATCACCAAAGTGGAATGAGGGCATGTCACTACTTCCTTCCATGTCCTTTCTCTCACATCGCTTATTGACTGATTACTGTTCATTGCTATTTTTCTTCCAGGCTCATTGAATTTCATCATTTCTGTGCATGAGATGGCAAAGGGTTGGCAGTAAGTAGAATAACTTTTCTCAATAATGTACCTTTTTAAGGGTGATGCTGCCTCACAGTGCTCGTCCACGGCACACTCCTAAGTTGGAACTTCATGAAATCCAAATGAGGTTTAAAACCCTACCTCGGAAGCCTCAAGATATTATAGGATATCAGGTAATAGGAAATGCAACATGAAGGGTCTTAATATATCGATGACTTAATTCCCCTGAGTGGCCTCAGTTTCCTAGATATCTAAGCTATTTTTCTAAATTCACTTTTTACTCTATAATTTTAAAACACAGAGCAACAATAGCATATGATGCGGCCTAATTAATTGGTCTATTTTCTAACACTCTTTGCACAACATAAGAGAATATTCATTGTGTTGAGTATATAATCATACTTTAACAAAGAAGAAACATAAATATGCTTCCCAGGATTCATTTCTGAAGTAGATAAAATAGTTTTGCCTTCTAGGGTTGTTATAGAGGTTAAATAACATAATATATTTAAGATTCTGAAATATATCATTATGTTTGACATAAGAAGGATACTAATTGATGTCATATTATTGTTGGACCAGGGATCTTAGAAGTATTTATTGTCTATACATAACACAAATAATGGCTTTTAGTGGTTTGTGCTTAAAGCTCAGAATGGACATGTTAATGACTTTGCATTCAGTATCAAAATAACTAGGTGATTGACCCAATTTTCTATTTTTCCAGTGAGTTAATATGATATTATATAAACCCAGCCTAAGTAGACCATTTATTCCAAAATAGTTGAATGATGAGCCCACACAACTGACCTGCTTTCTACCCACTTATAGTGATTGTATATTTAGACTTGAATCAAGTTGGTATTTAGATGCTGGTAACCATTGAAAAAGCACACGCAGTCATCCATAGCATCACTTCTCAGCTTATGGGTTCCTGGGATTGCAAATAGGTGTAGCTGTTGAAATTATTGTCTTACGTTCTTGTTATCTGTCTCCCCAACTTACTCTCACTCAGCCATTAGAAAAACTGAAAACATGGAATTCAGAGATATATAGATGGGACTAGAAAAAAAGTAATCCTGAGTAGGATATCCCAGACCAAGAGAGACAATATGGTATGTCTTCACTTATATGTGGATATTGGATGTTAAGTCAATGATATCCAAGCTACAATTCCATAGAACCACAGAGGTTAGGTATATAGTAAGAGACTAAGGGGAACAGAGAGATCTCATTAAAAAAGAGAAATAAAATAAATGGTTAGAAATGGTTGGGGGCTAGAACAGGAAGATCAAGTAGGGATGGAAGGGGAAGGGACAGGATCAAGGGGGACATGGGAATAAAACAGGGAGAGAAGGATAAAATTAAAAGCCACTTGAGGAGTAATATGGAAACAATACAGTAGAAGCTTCATATATATATATATATATATATATATATATATATAT
The DNA here is from genome assembly GCA_902729485.2 of Mus minutoides. Lineage (NCBI taxonomy): Eukaryota > Metazoa > Chordata > Mammalia > Rodentia > Muridae > Mus > Mus minutoides. Next base: position 874,146 of record LR749714.1, read on the forward strand.
ATATATATATATGCAATCTAAGTGAAATTGCCAAATAATGGGGAGACAGAGTCCCCCCCCCAACTGCCCATCTTTTGTTCCCAAATGAAGCAACCAGTCCAGGGATTAGGTTACATCTAATTTGAATTAGAGAAAGGGGTTCCATGAGAATCCCCCAATAACTCAGGCTGTTATCAAGACTGTAGTTTGTTCTTCATAAACTGATGGCAGGCACCACTGCTGAAGACAATACTCATGCAACATATTGAACATGGAGTACTCAAGCCCATGCCTAGATAGAGCTAACACTCCTACATTCTAGCACTTTTCACACAAGAAGCTACTCTATATGCTACCAAAAGAGAAAATAAACACCATTATGTCCACAAACCTTTTGATCTATAGTGGTGCTCTACCTGCAAGATTACCAGTGCAGTGGTATCACAAAGCTTGTGGAAAAAACTAACTAATGTCTGATTTGACTTAAGTAAGGCCCATTCCTCGAGATGAAACCTAACACTCCTTGGTGACCAAGAATCTGAGACTAGACAACTCAGAAACCTAGGATAATGTTTACAAATAAAACAATAAAATGGATTTTTAATGGCCTTCTGCTATACTCATACATCAGTGCTTTGTCCAGCTAGTACCAGAGAAGCTTCCTCCTACAGCGGATGTGAACAAACACAGAGTATCACAGCCAGACGTTTTGAAGACAGTGAAAAGACCTTGGAACTCTCAGCCCAAAATGGATGTCTCTATCAAATTGCTCCTCTCAGGGTCCAGAAAACCCCTCAAAACTATAGGTAGTGTACTGGCTAGTTTTGTGTCAACTTGACACAGCTGGAGTTATCACAGAGAAAGGAGCTTCAGTTGAGGAAATGCCTCCATGAGATCCAACTGTAAGGCATTTTCTCAATTAGTGATCAAGGGGGAAAGGCCCCTTGTGGGTGGGACCATCTCTGGGCTGGCAGTCTTGGGTTCTATAAGAGAGCAGGCTGAGCAAGCCAGGGGAAGCAAGCCTGTAAGGAACATCCCTCCATGGCTTCTGCATCAGCTCCTGTTTCCTGCCCTGCTTGAGTTCCAGTCCTGACTTCCTTGGTGATGAACAGCAATGTGGAAGTATAAGCTGAATAAACCCTTTCCTCCCCAACTTGCTTCTTGGTCATGGTGTTTGTGCAGGAATAGAAACCCTGACTAAGACAGGTGGAAAGAGTATAAGAGCCAAAGGGATTGCAGGACACCAAGAAAATCAACATGCCCTCTGAATCAACATGCTCCAAGCTCGAAGAACCCACAGACACTGAGTCAGCACGTACAGGTCTTGCACAGATCTGCACCAGGCCCTTTGTGTACATATTATTCCTTTTCAGTTTAGTGTTTTTATGAAATCCATGAGTGTGTAAATTAGTGGGCCGTGTAACTTTAATTTTTTTCAATCCGTATTTTATTAGATATTTTCTTTATTATATTTCAAATGTTATCCCCTTTCCTAGTTTCCCCTCCAAAAAATCACCTATCCTTTCCCCTTCCCCCTGCTCACGAACCCACCCACTCCTGCTTCCTGCCCCTGGCAGTCCCCTATACTGGGGTATAGAACCTTCACAGAATCAAGAGCCTCTCCTCCCACTGATGACCGACTAGGCCATTCTCTACTATATATGCAGCTAGAGCCATGAATCCCACCATGTGTTTTCTTTGGTTGGTGATTTAGTCCCTGGGAGCTCTGGGAATACTAGTTAGTTCATATTGTTGTCCTCTTATGGGGCTGCAGACCCACCCCTTCAGCTCCTTGGGTACTTTCTCTAGCTCATTCATTGGGGACCCTGAGCTCCAGCCAATGGATGACTGTGAGCATCCACTCCTATATTTGTCAGGCACTCGCAGAGCCTCTCAGGAGACAGTTATATCAGCTATGCCAACATGCAATAAGGACACATGTTTCATTATATTTGTAGCAGCCTTATTTATAATAGCCAGAAGCTGGAAAGAACCCAGATGTCCCTCAACAGAGGAATGGATACAGAAAATGTGGTACATTTACACAATGGAGTAAGTACTATACAGCTATTTAAAACAATGAATTTATGAAATTCTTAGACAAATGGATGGATCTGGAGGATATCATCCTGAGTGAGGTAACCCAATCACAAAAGAACACACATGATATGCACTCACTGATAAGTGGATATTAGCCCAGAATCTCGGAATACGCAAGATGCAATTCACAAAAACACATGAAACTCAAGAAGGAAGACCAAAGTGTGGATACTTCAGGTCTTCTTAGAAGGGAGAACAAAATACCCATGGAAGGAGTTTCAGAGACAAAGTGTGGAGCAGAGACTGAAGGAATGACCATCCACCTGGGGATCCATCCCATAAACAACCACCAAAACCAGACCCTTATTGTGGATGCCAACAAGAGCTTGCTGACAGGAGTCAATCTTTATTTTTAATGTTGGTTCTTAAATGCTTTTACCTCCCTTTTAGCCCATCCCCTACCTGAGGTATTGGGAAAGAAAGGTTATGGGGAAGTGGACCTGTTTAGAAATGGTTCTTTCGAGTAACTCCCATCTTTGTTGTCTGGATATCAGCAGTTCAGGTCACAGGTTAGCAGTGGCAGCTCAATAGAGTCTGGATAGCAAACAAGAATCAGCATAATGGTGGCATACTTAGCAGAGAAAGCCAGGCCTTAGCCTCAGCATGAGTCAGCAGGAAGGATCAAGAGGGACACCAAGAGAAGTTCTTGGCTGTGCCTCTCTAGGCGAAGCAAAGATCAGCAAAGACTCAAGACCAACAAGTGTTGCACAGCTAGCTCTCTAAGCAAGCCTCACTCATCCTCTTCCGTCACTGTCCATTGAGTCCTTTTTATACTCCTTCCAAACATCATGTGTCCCCCATGGGTCTTAACTCAGCACATGTGTCTGTCTCAGCTGACATCACTCTGCCAATCAGCCTGAATCCTAGGAAGACCACGTCCAGCTGAATCCTTCATCACAAATCCTTTCACGTGCTTGTTTTTGCAGAACCTTTTACCTGTGTCTGCTTCAGGTAAACATTCCTTCATGAGTCTGCCTTATTCTTCCACCTGTGACCACTTCAAGGAAACATTTCTTTAGGTGTTTGCCTTAGCAAAACACCATCCAACACAACTGACTTTCCAATGAACCCTCAAGTATCCACATGAGGGTCTCTGTTTCTTGTGACTTCCCTTGGGTTCTATTCCTACTGTTCATTTGGTCCAGCGCCAGAGTGTTCACGTTTGTTTTGTCTTCTTTTATGTTAGCATCCTTTACAAGCATTTATTTACTATTTTATGTGCATGGGCATGTTGCCCGCATGCATATACATGTGCACCTGGTGGCATGGATTCCCTGCAACTGGAATTACAGACAGTTGTAAGGTGCCATGTGGGTGCTGGGAGTTAAATACCAATTCTCTAGGGGATCATCCAGGTCTCCTAACTGTGGAGCCATTTCTCCAGCCCCACCTGTTTGTTTTGTAATGAGGGACAGAAAGGGAATGGATCTGGATGGGAAGGGAGGGAGGGAGGAACTGGGAAGAGTAGAAAGAGAACCATTATCAAGATATGTGAGAGAGAAAAAAATCTATTTTTAACAAAAGGAAAAAATTTGACGTAAATGTGACTGCCACAAAAGATAGCTCAATATGTATTTACAGAGTTGCCACTGGCTTTATCTAAAGCAGGAAGGATGGTTCCTGAGATTTTGGCTTTTTCTAAGTCATAATGAGACGATACACTGAAATGTCTCCTTGGATTTTTACTGAGGAAAATTGACTTCTTAGGTATAAAAAAAATTTAAAAACCCAAAACCCTATTTTTCCCAGTTTAGAAATTATGAAGATGGGTGGGAATGGAACATCTCTTTAGAAATTATGTTTAACTTACTGTTAAGGACATTTTGTGTTTTAAGAGTTGAAGAGGGAAGGTGGCCTGACTTCTGGGGAACAGATTCTTTTAATGGAGGGATGGGTATTTCAGCCTCTTTGTAGGAGAAATGCTAGGATGATCTCTGTTGCACTGTGCCTGAAGGTAGGTGTTGTGGAATGCTGATCCCATAAGGTCACGACTCCAATATGACTCAACAGGGGCCAGGCATCTAGAGCTTATGTTAACTACCCTCACTCCATTCTCCCTCCAAGATGACCATGATAGATTTGCACAGGAAGGACCAGTATGTCTCCATCAGGACAGAGCTAGTTAATAACCACAGGGAACAGAGGCAAGAATCAAAGCACTGTAGGAACCAAAACCTCCCGGATTTATCCTAATTAAACCTCTAGCCAGATGGGCCAATTCCCAAGAGTGTGCACAAAAACTAAATCAAGTGTTAATGGTAGGAAATTAAGAGATGTGTGCATATTTGTTTCTGGGATCTCTTTCACTAATACCTATGGATTGTAATAGAACCACAACTTTGAGATAAGTTCTGATAACCCTTATAGTATTATTTCATTACTTATTTTAGAATCAAAGTAATTCTAAACAGTCCCAGTTACATCTGGTTGGCATCCTACCTCCAAATCCCTGTCTCTGTCAATGTACTTTGGAGTCCTTTTCCAGAGCAAATAACTTCAGTCATTCCATCCCCTAATCTCCCTACCACCTACACATTCTCTTCTAACCATATCTGTAACAGTTAAAATCCTACTCTATGTGTATGGGATGCTGGGCTCAGAACTGCTTTATGGAAGTGTGGAAGTGTATAGTTAGCTACTAAAAATGGTCACCATTTTAGCAAATGTAAAATAAATTACAGAAAACACCAAGTCTGAGAGGCGTCTCTGAAGACCAGAGGAGATGAGATCCATTACGATGCACTAGGCTATTGGAGGAGTTCATAACTGAACAAGAGAACTTGCAGCAAAGCTCTGCCAAGAGGAAGCACTTGCTCCTGATGGGAAGAATCCAATATGAAGAGCTTCCCTTTCAAACCGTGTGCAGTAGAAGCCTCCGGAACTATTCATCGGGGTAGTAGTAGTATTATCTGAAGAGACTTGTGAAAAATGCTTATCATTGTCCCTATTTTAATTGAGTTCCGTGTTTACTAAATCTCCATGTGTGTGTGTACTACTGAAAGTATTACTGGAAAATAAGAGAAGGTAAGACAAAGAAACCCAATGATCTTTAAGCAGAAGCATTGATTTCTGCCTGACCTGCCACCCAGAATGTTACAGGATGGCTTGAGGCTTCCTCCCTCGGTGCTGACCCACCATCTCCTTTCTGCCCGGTGTTTTCATTGAATGCACATCAAAACTGTGCCTGATCAGTCTCCCACTTTCTGACCCCTACACTCCAACTCTCTTTCCTCAGCATTCCTTCTGCCTGCCTCCTTCTACAATTCCTGAGCTGAAAAGCAAGCCTTTGCTATTAAGAAGTGCTCCCAGCAACCTAACCTCTCTGGTCCCATTACCCTCTTGTGTGTATATGAGGGCACCCAGATTTCCTCTTCCAAGATTTACTCAAGTTATAAGACCTGATAGGCTGACTCTCCTAAGGGTGTTACTATCTGACACATGGCAAAATCTTAAGCAAAAGGAATAAAGTTTTAATGGTAAATTTTAGATTGTTGGAAAACAGAGGCAGGAAACCCCTGTGATGTCATAGCTTTCCCAAAGCCACCCCCCCCCAAATACAACTGGATCTCTAGTTCTATTATTCAAAACACTTCTCACTCATCAAAGCAGTGCCTGCTGAACTGTGTGGCCCTCACTCGGGCCCTGGCCCGTGCCTTCTCTGGGTCTTTCCGTCATCACTGCAAGAGCTGCTTATCTGTAGGATGTTCCAATACATCCCGCAAATCTGGAACATTTGGAAACTTCTCCAATGCCTGAAAGGCTTGGGAATGAAAGAGTTAATACTCTTAAGTGCCCATCAGGGCAAACCTAATGGTCTAAACAGAAACCTGAGCAGGAGACCAACCACCTGCACTCAGGCTGACCACTTTTCTATGGACTCCTGGGTGGTCTGCCTAAGCAGGTTGCCCCTGCCCTGGAAGGCTGAGACACTGAGAAGAATTGGGTTCAATAAAGGGCAAAAGAATGATTAATAGTGCTTCCTGCCCTCAGGTAGAGGCAGTGTGCGGCAGAGTGCTGGAAGAAAAGCAAACAGCCAGCTATTGGGTTGCAGTGTGGACAGAAACCACTTACGACTTAGATTTGATACCATCCTGGTTACTGAGGAGTGGAATCCAAGCCCACTCAAAGCCTAGCAGAGCAAAGGCTAAAAGAGTAAGTTCCTGCCCCAATTCATTAAATTTTGGTTACTTTGTTCACTTGAAAAAAGAACTTTTTCACACTCAGTAGCAATGTGTGTGGAGTAGAAAAGGCATAGTAACTACTTTATAGCACATTGTACTTCAAGGGAAAAAAAAAAAACAATCACACGTATGGGCCACGATTGCATCACGGATATCTATTCTATAAATATGTAGGATGTGTGTTTGTGTTTTTGCATAATAGATTCTAAATGTCAGTGAGTCCATACTGTCAAGTAAATCTGAAAAGCCTGAGTTTCAGCCAGGAGTTTAGAGTCAGAAACAGACACTCTAATGAGTGAGGCCAAGTCGTTTCTCCAGATCTTTCTTCCTTCTGTGCCTCCCATGGATCAAGGTGATGTGTGCCATTACAGTTGACAGTTTAAATAATCACAAAAGAAATCAGATGAAAAACAAAGCTGGTAACCCAGAAGTCAAATTTATGCTAGAAATCAAATCTACATCCCAGAGAAGTCTCAGTATATACCAGGGGGTATATAATATCATGAGATTGTGTTCTGGTTGTCTGAATATCTGCACACACTCTTGCGAGTGCACACACACTCAAATGAGAGGAGAGAGAGAGAGCACTCGAGGGAGAGAAAGAATAGCTTGTTCAGGAGTACATGCTTTTGCAGTGTTCCTGGATTCAAACCTGACTCTGCTGCTAACTGGCTAATTCAGTAATTAAGCTTCACACCAACTCTTCCTCCCTATTTACTCATCAATAAAAGGAAAGAGTTAGGTAACCTCATGGTCCCTTACCACGTTAAGAGCCTAAACATCACGCAGCAGCAGAGATCATCATTAAGCAGTTGTGAGGAGCTCTGTTTTTAACCCCATCCACACCCCATCCCTGAATGCCCAGCTGCAGATGAGCACAAGAGACATTGAGGCTCTTTATTTTTTGTAGCTGTGTAAAAAAGAATTGGAACCCAGTGTGTAGAAAGCAGCCATCTACATAAAAAGTAGACACCACCTGTGATTAACATGGAAGCACACAGGCTTTGCTGCATGGAGAGTTCTCTCTGGAGTACGTGATAGCTGAAGGAGAAACAGACACAGGCTTTGAAGTCTGATAGACGCATAACCAAGGCCCAGCAGTACCACCAGCTAGCAATGTATCTTTCTGTCTCTTTCTACGCTGGCCTCGTTCTCAGTGTTTGTTACTGGAACAGAGTTGATCCCGATGACCAGTCTCAGCGAGTGCCTTCGAAACTCACTGGAGAAGGTAGATAGCACAATGCCAATACCCAAAAGGATATCAAATGCATGCATTGCACATACAGACAGACATATAGAGACATACGTTCACGCGATGCACATATATTCTTTGATAAGGTTGATTGACTGAATTTTGTGGAAAAGAGCACTGTGGTTTGCTAATGGGAAACTGAAATTAACCATTCATAAAGGAAAATAGTTTCGTTTTTCTGCAGAAAGGGGGATTTCTAAATTAGGAGAAAATACAATGAGAAAGCGTGGATAGATCACCAGACACTAGTTTTGAAACTAGGAGAAAATACAATGAGAAAGCGTGGATAGATCACCAGACACTAGTTTTGAAACATCACCAAGCCTTGAACAGTGCTCCATTGAGCCACTTCTCTGTGTCATTTCTACTAATCATATGGACGATGGCAGCTCTCCTTTCCTCCCTAGCCAAGTACCTCTATACATTCATCTATATGTTACAGTTTTCTTCCCAATCCCTCCAGGATAAGAGTTCCAGGAGTGCTCATGCACCATGTTGCCCAGGGACAATGGCCGGTCTGTAGTAGGTGCTTTGAGAACAAAACTATGCAGACTTATCATACACAGTGCCATTGTTCCTTGTCCATCTCCCACTAAGAAGTGAGCTCCACACTTGGCGAGCATTGCTTTGGTCACCCTGTGTGCCTAGGGTGGTGCCTGGCTATGCGATGGGTACTTGAGAAATGTTTTAGGATGAGGGCTTTGGGGGCCGAAGGGAGTTTCTAAATTCCTGCAATTTAAAAACATTAACGTCTCAATCATCCTGCCTGCTCAAGGAGTTTCTTAACCTTTAGTTTCAAATGGATGTTTCAAGGAAAATGACTTCCACTGCCCCTTAAATGCAGAGCATTCAGCTAAATAACTAGACCTTTCAGGAGTTTCTGAGAAGATGAAGACAGGAGGGAAAAAAAAAATTCAGCTCCATATCCACGGTTGCAAAGGCTGTGCTGCATTCATCCAAACTCACGCTCTCCTACACTGGTTTGTCAAATCCTTTATTTAAATATCTCATTATCTAAGACAATTTTATACTTACTGTCATGAAGGCTTATGAAACCTGCAAACTTGTCTTGCTGGAACAGGTACAATTTAAGCCAGTGATTGTTCTAGAGAGAAAGGAAAGGTGAGACATGGCACCATGGTAAAGATGAGAACAGGAAGGGTAGACAGCCCCACAGCTAACCTCTGTTCTCTGGGGTGTTTGTTTGGGCTCCTCAGACAATGCATGGAGCCTAAAGAAAGAGGGAGAAAAATTGTAAGTCTTCATGTATAATTTTTGTTGTTATATCTAAGCTGATAGTTGAGGGCTAGGATCTGAAACAATATTTTATAGAAGTATCATGTTGAAGTTTTTGCAGGTTTCAAAATATTTAAATATGTAAATTTCAATGGAGAGATGTTCAGATTTTTTGATAGTCTAATGATTTTAAGCATCTCATTTCTAGTCACACACTGACAAAAGATGTTCAGATTGCAGTGTGAGTAGGTTTCTATGGTTACAGTTGTTTCCTAGCATTTTAGTGACATCTTTTGTGAGCATTGGCCGCTTCACTTATTTGTCACTAATGTATGTGTAGAACTATAGTTAATAGCCTTGGGCGGACAAAATTTTTTTTTTCTGAATGGCTGCATTGTTTTTTAGCAGCATTTTTTCAATAAGGTGACACTGCATTAGAATACTAATGGTATGTATGGTATTTTAAGATGTCAAGTTTTCAATAAAATGATAATGAAAATTTTGCATTTCATTTAATAGTTAAATATTCATGAATTTTCACAGCATGATGAACTGAGTGAAAAAATAAAGAAACTGTATAATGTATAATACTAAACATCATAAATTAAGTTTCTTTTCATAGAAGCTATTCAAGAGTGTTTAATATATGGTTCTTCATGAATTTAGACCAATGTGAGCTAAATTAAAGGCATCTAAAAAGGAAACTTGTTTAAACCAATTTAACATATTTTAACACAGCATGTTTACAATGTAACAATATAAAGGAAAAATGACACATTACAAACAATATGTACATTATATAAAAATTATGATGACTAAGTGAGGGTGTAATCAGTAGGCAAGAGCATTTTGAAAAAGAGTAATTATGAAACAGGAGATGGAGGGAAGCACGAGGTTGCAGCTGAGGACACAGCCGAGACTAATGGGATAGAATGGGATTAGAATCCGGCAGAATTTAAAGGTTCTGTGAACTGATTCATTTAGCCACTAAGTTAATTTCGTGATGACCTAGGTGTGAGCACTATGTCATCCTCTGACCCCAGACTAGTCCACGCCTAAGCAATGGTTAGAGTAAGGCTAACATTCCCTCAGTATTGAATTCAGAAAGACCTTCTCTTTCAATATATACAGTCCTCATCTGCACAACATGCAGCAGGAGTATTATCAAATGTAGGCATTTCTTTTATTACTTATATAGGTATACAAAACAAATACTTGCTTCTGATTAATATGTGTAGATAAGAATGCGAAGATAATTCTAAGTAAATCAAATAGTTTCTTTTTTTAAATGAGAACTGTACTAAATAGAATTGCTTAACACAAACAGTCAAATATCCCAAGTCCTAGGTGGCACATGTCTGTAACCCCAGCACTTGGGAAGTAGAGGTTGAAGGACCAGACCTTCAAGGTCATCTTTCTCTATGTGGTGAGTTTGAGGCTGGCATGGACCACGTGGAATCCTGTCTCAGAAAAACGAAGCCACAACAAAAATAATTGAAACAAAACTTCGGTCCAAATAAAGATACATATCAACTTAATCTCTCATGTCTTGGGGCTTAAAATCTCTACGCTGCCAAACTAACTATAATAAATCTCTAACATAGCAACTTAATAGAGATGACTCTTTTCCTTGCAGTAATACCAACTCCCATGGCTTGCTACAAAAGATGCCCAATGATAAGTATTTAGAAATGCTGTGTGGGAAGTTTGGCTTTCAGATAAGTGAAAACTGGGACTCTCCTGGCTAACTTCTGTGCTATGAAAGACTGAGAAAGAAGCTATCAAATTCTGATCAGACACATCTCTTCAGTCACTAGTTAACCTGTCTGCCAACTGCCTGGCTGTTTCCTGCTGGCTGGTCAAGTGTCCCACTGACCCATCCCATCAAGATTTGTATGAAATTGAGAGAGACCTTGGACTGACAGAACAAACACAGATATGGCTCCTGATCAAAGAAAACTCAACACAATGTAGATTTTTTAAAAACAAATTACCTGTATCCTGGTAGATGCTTCTAATCTGCCAAGAAATGTAGATGTAAGACACAAAATTCTATGGCGCCATTACAACATTGCTGAATTCAGAATTCCAATTAGATTACTACCCTCTTCTCAGAGGTATTGTGGAGATTAGTCCCTTGTTTTTTGTTTATTTATTGATTGATAAATTGATTGGTTGGTTGAGTTTTATTACTTTGGACAAGGGCTCACTATGTAGATCAGGCTTCAAACTTGAGCTCTTCCTTCCTGTCTGCCTTCACAGTGCTCACATACAGATGTGTACTACCATTGCCCTATTACCGAGTTCTTTAATGTCAAATTATAAGAATAAGAGTACAGATTGATAAATGTATGGGAGATTCAAAGAAAATCCTTTAAAGACTTTATGCATTTGATGCTTCTTCGGCCTTATTATTGGTAATTCATTTAGCAGCACCTAAACTAGAGTCAGTAGGGACATGATGGATGAAAGATGTTAAAGATTTCCTGAACCTTAATGTCATTAAAATTAATATAGGTTTTCTAATGTTCTAGTACTGTGAAGAGACACTATGACCAAGGCAACTCCTATGATAGAATGTATTTAACTGGGATCTTGATTGTAGTTTCAGAGGTTTAGTCCATTGTCACAATTCAGCATGATAGCATGCTGGCAGGCACTGGAAGAAAAGCTGAGATCTATACCCTGGTTTATATATATATATATATATATATATATATATATATATATATGAATATGAGAGAGAAAGAGAAACAGAGAGAGACAGAGACAGAGAGAGACAAAGAGAGGCAGAGAGACAGAGAGACATACAGAAAACAGAGAGAGACAGAGATAGAGAGAAACAGAGACAGTCAGAGATACAGAGGGAGACAAGGAGAGAGTCAGAGAGACAGAGAGAGACAGAGAGAGACAGAGAGAAAGAGACAGAGAGAGAGAGAAGAGCTCGTCCTGGCATCCCTTTGAAACCTCAAAGCCCACCCTCAGTGACACACTTCCTCTGAGAGCACCACCCCTCCTAATCCTTCTAATCCTTTCAAAGAGTTCCACTCCCTGGTGACTAAGAACAATTCATATGAGCCTGTAGTGGCCATTTTTATGCTATTACTGTGTAAATCACTACATAGGTATTGTGATGTTGTGATATAGTGATTTACATCTAACTGGAGAAAAATGAATTTTGAACTAGAAAGCAGCAGAATAAACTAAACTTTCTAGTTAGCAGCTCTCTTCTCCATGAAAGTAGGTTGGCATTGTTAATCTCTTTCTGCTCTAACTTGTGATAAGGACAGGATGTAATGACGCTGATTGCTTAAAAAATGATAAATAAGCCAAAAAAGGACAAGTTTCAGTACATGAGGTACTGAAAGTAGTCAAATTCACACACACACACAAAAAAAACCCTATGATTATAGGATGTAATAATAGGAAGTTATTATTTATTAAGGTTTTAGTCTGGAAAAAGGAAGTGAGTATAAATATCTGCAGTAATGAAGGGCATGACATGAGTATATTAATACTTGATGATAGAAACTGTATACTTAAAGTGACTAAAACTGTAAATGTGGTATGCATATGTTGTCACAATAAAAACCACATAAATTGTTTAGAGGAAAGTGTGTGTGTGTGTGTGTGTGTGTGTGTGTGTGTGTGTTTAATATATTGAGGCAAAATTTGCCTTATTCATAATTTTGGACATGTCATCTAATAAGTAGAATTTTATTTAGTCTGTTAGCTTGGTAAGTAAGACTCAAAATCTTTGGTTTTAAGTATAGTTTTATCAAAAAGTCCCTCGTTAGTTTTAGATAAACACATTTGGCTTTGGAACCATGGAGTAAAACAATTACAATGTGCACAATCAAAACTATCCCCTCTGGAGCCTTGGGGAATGTAATGATTAGTGTTCCTAGCAAGGCCATCTCTTTAGAATACATCTGTGTCTGTAACAGAATGAGCAAAAAGAGGAGTATCAACACAGATTGTGGCTACTGCATTTTTATGCATTTCTGGGCTGAGAACCAACCCTATTAAATATCACCACAAATGGTTAGGAAAGTTACTGAACTGGAGAAAAGGAGACATTTTCTTCCCACACAAACATCATCCAATGGGAGTGTTATGATGATTTTGTTTTGTTTTGTTTTGTTTTATTCTGGGGTGATTCTGGTAGTCATGTAGAGAAAAGAGCCTGCAGAGACAGCACAAAACCCCAACACCACCCTTCACCATCAGCTAGAATTGGGCTAACGACAAATGCCATCTTTGGTTTTGAAGTGTTGTCCCTTTACCCCGAGGTTGCCCTGATTGCCAAATGCCCACTTCTCTGTTTTATCAAGCAGCAGCAGTCTGCCACCACCACTGCTATTATGGCATTTCCGGCAACTAGTTTCATTGCAGTTGAAGAAAACACGTTGTTGAAACCCAAAGGAAAATCTGCCACGTTTCCATTCAGACATATGGCAAGAAAAAAAAAAGAAAAAAAAAAAAAAAGCTTAATAACCAGTAATCAGAGTCTGCCTTCTCAGGGTGGAAATCTACTGCGGACAAAACAATTTACGGTGTACTGGACGAAAATAGTTCATCGATGTTGTTCTTCGGGAGATAGTAAAATAACTCCTGCTCATCTGATATCCCAAAACCAGGGGGAAAGAGTTCAAATAATGTTAAGATCGATAGAGTCACAAAAGCAGAGTCAGGTAGGAAATATATCTTGAAATTACTGTCTCACTCTCTTAAAGCACAGAGGCAGCCAGAGGGCCATTATGAGGGGCAGTATTACAACAAGTTTTACCTCAGAGAATCACTGAAATTAAAGGCAACAAAGCTGTAATATGTATCCACCTAGAACGGTGATTGCCATGATCAGCAATCTGAAGTGTTTTTCCCTTTCAGAAAATAGACCTCTGATTATTGCTCACAGCTGAGGTAATTCAGAAGACTGAATCATCAAATTTTACCTTTTAATGTATTTCCAACTGGCATTTGGATATGAATGTGTATTTAATACAAAACTAATTTAAACAAATTAAAGAGGCCTCATTGGAGTCCAAACTTGGGTGTAATGAAGAAATACTCTACTTCTTTGTTATGTGTTAGACCCTTTAGCGTAGCTTCTCCCCCAAAGAATTCCATTCTCAGAACATCCTCCCTTTCTGCCCATGTCTTGTGATTCCTTTAAGTGAAAGTACTTCCATCCAAGCTGCCTAGAGTTAAACAGAGGAAGTGGCCCTGTAGCAGAGGTTTCCCTGGGTATGCAGTGGACAGTGGGGTTCTCTGGGCAATAAAAGAAAAAGCATGCGATTCTCATTTTCACTGGCAGTGCAGATAATCAGAGTGCTTGAAAAAAAAACACTGTGCTGGGGTCAACAACGTGTCAAATGAATATATGTACGATTAGAAGTCAAATCACACTGTTTTGTAAAAATTCTACATAATTTAAAATTCTATAGAATGCAGCAGAGTTTGAGACGTATCAAGCTATTGCTAGTTATTTACTGATAAAGCCTAGCTCCACAGTAATAATCAACAGTTAACTGCTTGACTTCCTTTAGTTATACAGTCCCTAGTAAACCAGAAAAGTCCACGTAAAGTTGAGCTGTTGAGATAAAATAATAAAGAGCAACCCCTTGTATCTTTAACTCAGCGTCATGCTGTGACTCACAGGATGCTTGTTAGTTTTCCTTTATGGGTATGTTTTATTACCCTTTTTCTAATAAGGTAGCATGGTTTCTGACATTTACCCCACAAGGGCAGAGTTTTGCATAAGAAGGATGTACTTTGTCCAGTGTGCTTTAGTTTTCCAGTACAGTTTAAATCATGCTCAGGAAAAAGGTAGAAAGAGCCAGCTGCACACACTGGATGCTGGTCTTTCTGTCCTCAGACTCCAGACTGCATTTCCAGTAGCATTATGAAGGTACTGACCTTACACCTTCTATTCCAGAAAACAAATAGGAACAACTTTCATTTAAAACTCACATTTTCCACATAATTTACTTCAACATAACAGTTCAAAACTAATATTCATCTAACATTAATTCCTCTATGGGAAAATTCATTTATATATTTTGGTTAAAAATCTTAAGTTGGTACTTATTTATATTTTCTGTGTTCCTTAGAAAACTACTGAGCTCCACACTTGATCTCTGTAACTCCTTCAATGTGTGCTTTGTTCTTAATTCTAAGAAGGGGCGAAGTGTCCACACTTTGATCTTCATTCTTCTTGAGTTTCATGTGTTTAGCAAATTGTATCTTGGGTAGTCTAGGTTTCTGGACTAATATCCACTTATCAGTGAGTACATGTTATGTGAGTTCTTTTGTGATTGGGTTACCTCACTCAGGATGATACCCTCCAGACCCATCCATTTGCCTAGGAATTTCATAAATTCATTGTTTTTAATAGCTCAATAGTACTCCATTGTGTAAATGTACCAAATTTTTTTTATCCATTCCTCTGTTGAGGGACATCTGGGTTCTTTCCAGCTTCTGGTTATTATGACTAAGGCTGTTATAAGCATAGTGGAACATGTGTCCTTATTACCAGATGGAACATCTTCTGTATATATGCCCAGGAGAAGTATTGCAGGATCTTCCAGTAGTACTATGTCCAATTTTCTGAGAAACCGCCAGACTGATTTCCAGAGTGGTTGTACAAGCTTGCAGTCCCACCAACAATGGAGGAGTGTTCCTCTTTCTCCATATCCACGCCAGCATCTGCTGTCACCTGAATTTTTTATCTTAGCCATTCTTACTGGTGTGAGGTGGAATCTCAGGGTTGTTTTGATTTGCATTTCCATTGAAGGAGTTACAGAGATCAAGTGTGGAGCTGAAACAAAAGGGTGGACCAACCAGTGACTGCTGCTGCTGGGGATCCATCTCATAATCAGCCACCAAACACAGACACTATTGCATACGCCAGCAAGATATTGCTGAAAGGGCCCTGATATAGCTGTCTCGTGGGAGGCTATACCAGTGCTTGGCAAACACAGAAGTGGATGCTTACAGTTAGCTATTAGACGAAACACAGGGTTCCCAATGGAGGAGCTAAAGAAAGTACCCAAGGAGCTGAAGGGGTCTCCAACCCTATAGGTGGAAGAATAACATGAACTAACTAGTACCCCCAGAGCTCATGTCTCTAGCTGCATATATAGCAGAAGATGGCCTACTTGGCCATCATTGGGAAGAGAGGCCCCTTGGTCATACAAACTTTATATGCCCCAGTACAGGGGCATGATGTGGGAGTGGGTGGGTAGGGGAACATGGTGGGGGATGGGGGAGGGTTTAGGGAACTTTTGGGATAACATTTGAAATGTAAATGAAGAAAATATCTAATAAAAATTGAAGAAAAAAAAAGTAACACATCCAGAAAAAAAAAAAGAAAGAAAGAAAACCACTGAGTTTGAGTTGATGAGATGGCTCAGTAGGCAAAGTGCCAGCCCAGCAAGCTTAGGGAGTTGAGTTCATATCTCCGCTGTCACTTAAAAGTCAGACACAGCAGCCTATCCCTAGTGCTAGAACGGTAAAGACAATCCCTGGAACTAACTAGACGGCCAGTTCAGCTGGACCCCTGAGCTCCTGGTTCAGAGATACTCTGTCTCAAGAAACAAGATGAAGACCAAGAGAGCATCACACCTCATATCAACATGTGGCCTCCACATGCAACTGCACATGTGAGTGTGCGCGCTCACACACACACACACACACACACACACACACACACACACACACACACGAAAAGGGAAGGAGGGGAGAAGGGGGAAGGAGGAAAGGGGAGAGGTAAACAGGAAGAGGGAGGGAGAAAAGGAAGAAGGGAGGGAGGGAGAGAGAGAGAGAGAGAGAGAGAGAGAGAGAGAGAGAGAGAGAGAGAGAGAGAATCACTGAGCTAGACATTTCTTAAAAGCAACAGTGCCTGTCCACATCTGTACACATGACTGCCCTGACCTCTTCTATTAATCTGGTTGCACTTCTCTACGTTGCTAAATCTTATCAAATTATTTTTTTATGATATCCCCCTCTCATTTTTCCCTAATAACTAAAATATGTAAAGAAAAAAAGAATTTAAGAAGAAAAATTAAATTATTAACTGTCTTATGTTATTATATCTGTGTTAATTTCCTAGAGTCTCCTTAAGAAATATTGGATGCCTATGTGAACTCAGAATAATTTGGTTTCTAAGCTTTCATATAATATGTTTTTATTCTCAAGTTTGAGGGGCTTGCCAGTCACCTGTGCAAAAGAAAAGTACATCCCGGGCCTGTCTGAGGAAGGTCCAGCAGAGCAGTACAGGATTGTCCGGGAAGACAGTGAGAGGGACAGAGAGCAGCAATATCGTCACATGTAAGATTTCTTTCCCAGAAAGTTGAAGTGCTGATGGGTTACATATCCTACCATGAGTCTAAGTGGACTTAACAATAGTCAGCTGCTTACCAAAGACCTTCCCAAGGCACTAAAAAGCATGTAGGAGAAAAGGTGGTGGGTGAGAATTGCCGCTGGAGCTGTGGTCTGGAAGAGAACAGAAGCCACTGACGATCATAAGCATTCTGTCTTCTCACCAGGAAGGAAAACATGCAGTTGATTAATGTTTGTCATAAACTGGCTACTGACTTCAGAATGCTATTATGCAAACAGTGCAGCAACAAAAGCAAGTCTTGGGACCAATGATGTAACACATACTTGCAGGGGTAGGAAATGGTACGTGTCTGGCTGAATCCAGCAGAGTAGCATTATAGAAGCCATTGCTATAAAAGCCATTGTAACTACCTGCTGGTTTGTGACTCACACAAGCAAAGACTTCAACGAAGAGAGAGGGTGTGCACATTTCCTAGGGTCGCTTGCATGTTATGCCCAGCTGCAAATCCCTACGTGTTCCATGTTTATGAGACAGTCATATGAGATGTGACTGTCACAGTCACATCTGACACCTTTCTCATCCTGTGTTCAGGACATCGCCCATACCCATCGGCTCTTCAGTGGCAATGCCTGATGTGACCTTACTTCTTCCATGTCCTCTGCCAGCTCTCTCTCGGCACTAAGAAGATCTGCCCTCCATAGTCCCAGCTATAAGCAAAAGTATCTCAGCACTGTTGAAATGGCAAGATAGCTGGTCACAAACTACTTAGCTTGCCATTCCAGGTCTTGTGAGATCTGACCCAAGCAGAACTTCTGTCTCCTTCCTCCCCTCTATGGAAACAGAAATTCCCTTAACATGTTCCTATTGAAAGGATTCATCAGATCACTGATCTCCAGTCCTTCTGTAAAAACATGGCCTCTGTAATCCTGCCTGAATCCTGGACTAACAAGTCACCTTGTGTGTGGTTTTTTTTTTTCCCCCATATCAATTAGTTGTATATCAACCTTGTTCAAGGTTATTTATGCCAGTTTGATTTGTTCTTACAATTATGTTATTTAATTAAATATGAAAATTGATTTTAAAAACCTTGAGTACAGAAAGAAAATTAATCCTAAGTTATATGCTCCATTTCAAAATGTCAATAAGAGGTGATGCCCAAGCGTAAATGGGAAAGAAGGCTGCAACAAACAGAGGAGGTAAATCCCAGGTGTCTCTTGATCTTGCCCCTCCTCAAGCCTCTCTTCTCAACTCTTGGTTTTTGCCTCCAATTCAAAGAAAGGAAGCCACCATGTGTGCCACCAGTTTAAATGAGATGTAAACGGCTCCATTTGACTCAGAAACGCCAGTCTCAGACTCACACTTCAGGAAATTGGTTTGACCGGGTATGGTGGGACACACCTTTAGTCCCAGCATTGGATGGCAGATACAGGAGAATCTCTGAATTTAAAATAAGCCTTGACTACCTACCAGGTTCCAGACCATCCAAGGCTATATAGCAAAACCTGGTCCCAAACAAACAAACAAACAAACAAATACCACACCAAAAAAGGGAGCAAAGTAAGAAAGCATTTGACGCTTCAATAAGAGTTTGGTAAATAAATGTGTATTTTATCATACATTTGTGATAAAATATAGGATTTATATCTGATACTTTCTAATGATTTCTCCACTTTTGCTTCCAATTTATGAAGTAGCCATTGGTCACAAGTAAAAAGACAAAAAAACTCAGCTCCTGCTCTGGGCAGCCCCGGGCCCTCACCCCTTCCTCTACATTAAATGGATTCTCCATGTTGGTTACTCCTCAGCCCTCCAGCACCTAGACAAAGCCTAACCCTTTGGAACATTCCCTTAAAGCCTTCCTTCTGAAATTGGACACCGCCACCTGATTTTTCTAATGTCAGTCCTTAAGGCACCCTAATCCAATATAATATCCTCAATCTCTTTACATGTAAATTAGAGATAACATTTGCCTCATAAGTCACTGAAGGATTTAACATATTATACAGTAAGATCAGTTGCTCATGACTTGCAGAAAACAACAGACTCACCTTCATCCATTGTCCCCTTTTGGAAGTCCACAGATTTTTGCTGTTGATCATGTTTCTCATTCTCTCTTCTGTACTCTCACAGTTTCAGCATGTCGTTGAACCCCTTAATGGACAACATAATCTAATCCGTTCAGTGGCACAGAAAATGATTTAGGATGTCTCAAATGATCTACATTTTACTTTCTACAGAACTTTATTCAATGGAGCAGACAAGATGCTCAATTACAACTTCAAAGGTACATGTTCCTCTCTCTCCTTCATCCCTGTTTTCATGTTCATTCTGCTTTCCCTAAAAATGTTGATGGGTTAGATTACACCTGACAGCAGTCCTGGCAGGCCCTGGAGAATTCCATCTCTGCAATGCAATGTGCTCTGGGAAAAAGAAAAAAAATTCACCCGTTCTTCCCCTAAAGGATTGAAATTCTGCATTCTCTTTAGTTGACAATTGACTGGAACATGTTGCAAATAAGTGCCAGGCCTCAATGAGGTGTAAAATCCTGACTGTATTAGCTAGTTATTTAGAGAGATGTGAAGATGCTCTTGCCAACATACATTCAATTTAGGCTTTGGATGCTTTGCGTGATCTCCCAGGCAGCACTTGTTTGAAAATGTTGGAATTTAATTTAAAAGTTTTCTATTTGCTTTTTGGTTCTGATTTTTTAAAAGCTGAAACAACTCTTTAGTTATTCAAAGCAGAGATTCCAGAGCTAATCTTGATATTTGTTTCTAGGTCTACATATTTACATGAAAAATGTGGAGGAAACTGTTCTACCTTGATTTTTTTTATGTTTTTACTGTATTCTAATTCTTGTCATTGACCTTAAACTCTCTCTGTCTTAGGATGCTAAAGAGAGAATTCCAATGTTATTTTTGTAGAGCTGATCTTTACTAGTCCATCCCTTTGGGTTAGCCACATAGATTCATGACTAATTTTATACAAATAGGCTATAAGGTTGCTAGAGGGCATGGAAATGTCTCCCTATTCAATCACCACAGGGACATATGACAAGACTCACCTAAACCACATACAACCAAGACTCTCCTTCAACCAGGAAATAAGTATCTATGTTTCTTAATAAAGCCAATATGTATTATCAGAAATTAACATTTAGTATAGTGACAATGCATGTTTGTTTACATATGTAAAGGAGATTTATTATGTCTACTCTCAGAAACCTCTGAGTATGGTGCATAATGTTGAGTTGGGGTTACCGAGGATTCTGAGAAATTGTTTCATAGCTCTGAGAGAGCCAGCCACATAGCCTATCCTATGATAGGCTATGGGCAATCACTTGGTAGTCTTGGATGCTAAGATGCAAGCATATTTAGAAAACCACTATTTGAACATACTGAGAGGAAAGGCATCATCGTAGAGTGAAACTAGCTGAATAAGTCACGAAGCAACAGGAGAGCTTTCTAGGAGTTCTGGTCACTAAACAAACAATGCAACTCATCCATGCTAGTGACTTCAGAAGAAGTCCCTACGTGTGACACTAGCTCAGAGGTATATCATACCTTCAACAACTCTCTCAGAAAGTCCGATAACATCACTGTGAGCTTCCCCTTTCCCTAAGAAGCTATGTTATTTCAGTCAAGAGTTCCGGTCCATTATGGCCTCATGAGGACTGAATGTAAATAGGCCATTCAGGAGGAAACTTTGATGCAGAAGAGCAGGAGCCCTGGGTACAAAGACACAGCAGCAGAAGGTGTGATAGTTTGAAGAGAGAGAGAGAAAGAGAGAGAGAGAGAGAGAGAGAGAGAGAGAGAGAGAGCAATAGCACTAGATATCTGGGTACCATATTTAAAACAAAGAGTGGAAAGAGCAGCCATGTCAATGCTGATTCATAAATAGACGAGACTTCCCCTGGAAGCTTCCAGATCTGGTAGGGAATGCATAGGTTTTATAAACAACCATGACTCCTAGCTGAGGAGAAAATAACTTTCTAAGGTCAAATAGATAGACAAATTAGAATTAGACATCATTGAGAAGGTCAAAGGTATGCTTGCCTTAGATAGTCCACATAATACAATGGCAGTCTCTGTATCCAGCAGAAACCTGGAAGACAGGGTCATCTTTGAGAGTTTGTAATCAGCATTCTCTTTTTAGAACTACTTTGAGAGTTACCCCATAGACACATTTGTTTTAAAACATCAGTAAACAAGAAAAATACAAACATACATTTTGTTCCTATAAAATTATCCCTCTAAGAGTTTTTTTTCCCTCGTAGAAGTGACTAAAACCTGCCAACACGGTCCGTGACTCATCTACCTTGTATAAACTTCAGTGGTCTAAAAGAACATTGAAAAAACGTTTTAGGATTATTTTTAGTCTTCCCCATTTCAACCGGCTGGAAAGACTAATGACTAACATTAAGGAGACGAGTTTAACTTTTTTTTAATTGAATATTGTTTCATATGCTTCTTCTGTTTCATGGGCTTTAGAACCAACAGACCTGGACAGGAATCTCAGCCCAACTATGTGGCCTTTGGATCGTGATGGGGCATCTCTTCCGCCAAGAAAGACAGAGGGTAAAGTAAGATATAGAAATGATGAGTAAAAAATGAAATACTTTTTCGTGGGTTGGGGGGGGGATGCTACACCTTGGAAGTACCAGCCTGCTCCTCAGCAAAACCCTCAGTTGTGATATCTTGTATTTTCAGAGCTCTGGGAGATGATATCTGCATTTCCATCTGGAGCTGAGGGTAGGGAAACAGATGAATTCCAACTCCTTCTACCTCACTCTTATTGGTAATTTCCATGAAATTATCTTTACTTTCTCCGTGTTTCCAGATGGAGAAGTCACTGAATAGCATTCTCTTGTAAGCCAGCCCTACTGTCAACTCTGTTTGGTATGATTGGTTCTCCTAATATCTATGGGATGTGACATGCAAAGAAGGCACTGAGAAATGTGCTTTGAAAACTGAGTATGATATACATTAACATCTCAAGCAGGAAAATTTCTGTTTACACTTTGCCTGCAATTTGCAGGATGTAAATGTCAAAGCAAAATCTTGGCAAAGTTAGCACACAAGTAGTTGGGTTAAACTGAGAGCTCACGCAAACCTGGCCACAAAGAAATCAATGAGCTCTCATAAACACTAAACTCTCTGCATTGTAAATAGACTATAAAAATCTCATCATCATGGGACTGTATTAGAGGTCAATTCCCAGCTATGAAACCGACTAAGAATCTGTAATGACCTGAATGCACACCCCTGAACACTTTGAAAGATGCAGTTCCCAGACCCACACTAAGTCCCTCTCTCTAAACTTTACAAGGATAGCATGTTCAGATTGTCTGTAAATAGTTCAAATGTTAAGATGCCAGAGAAGTTTCCATTTTGTCACAACCATTGGTCAAATACTAAATGGATGTATATGATACCATAATATTAGCTTGGGGCTATATTGTGTAGTATTTTGAAATATCATTCCATGTCATTTCTTTTCTTTGTTGAGTTTGGAAGCACAGTAAAGTCCTAGAGTTTGAAGAACTCTTGATTAGCTTTCCCGTCTGCCCACCTTACTCCCACATACCTTTTACAAGAAGAAATCTCGAAGTGTCTCTCGATAGCTTCCTCTCAGATCTAATCAGGTTTGTACCTGGAAACACTGGAAATGCTTTATATTTATTCTGACTGTCTTGGCAAGGAAGAAGACCTCTTGGTTCACAATATCCTAAGGCCCTTAAAAGTAAGGAATTGGTTATAGCTTCTCAGCAGATGGCAGGTCCAAGACCACCGTAGGTCACAGAAAAACATTTTAAAAAGCGAGCATGGACAAAAAGAAAGTCATAGACTCAAAATAAAAAGAAAAGGACCAGTGTATAGCTCAATCGTAGATTGCTTGTCAAGCATGTGTGAGGCACTAGGTCCAATTCCCAAAATGGAGAGAGAGGCAGAGAGAGACAGAGTCAGAGACAAAGACAGAGAAACAGAGAGAGAGACAGAGAGACAGAGAGACAGGGACAGAGACAAACAGGCAGAGACAGACAGATGGAAAGACAGAGACAGAGAAAGGAGGGAGAGAGTTTATCGTAGCTTCCACAGTCTTTACTTAATGCTACCTATAGCACATTCTACTTGACTTATTCCTTTCTTCAACCAACTCGAGGATAAAAACATGGTACTTGTGCCTGTATCTCTGTGACACAACATGATTGTGACCTACAGACAATAGTCAAGAAACACTTAGTAAGCGAATAAATGCATCTATGAATAAGCACAGCCCCTGGTCCTCTTCCACTACTTTTCTGAAGTCATCTTTTTGCTTTCTTCTATTTTAAATTACGAACATTTCACAAGCTTTCAATGAGGACTTGGAAAGCTCACTAGGACCCCTCAGACAACATTTCTCTGTGTTTCAGAATGTGTCTGCTTTGCATGACAGTCCAGATGTCAGCTTTTCCACATTTCCCTAGAATTACCTTGAGTGGAATATGTCCCTCCCGTGTAGTTCCAAACCCTCTATCTGGGCAGGCAGCTCTGTTGTTTAGCTAACTGTCGGTGTTACGCTGCTGTATTCATAAAGGATTGTCAGCACCGAGCGGTATTATTATGCAAGATCATTTGCTCATGTAAAGACACATTCAACCTAGCAGTTGCTTTGTCTCTTGTCAAGGGAACTGTGTGCTGCTACATTAGAAATGAGAGTTTGCAACGTCAACCTGCTGCTGCTGCTGTTTCTGCTACGCACTTTGAAAGACTCAACAATTTATGCTTGTTTCTGTGTTTTTCTTCTCTGGCAAAAACTTAGCCACTATCCAAACAGGAATTTTTTTTTCAGTGCCAGGAAGATAATATCTCCTGGACAAGGGTCACTTTATGCAAGGTTGTCTACTAGGGGCCTGAGCTTGGGGCTTTATCGTCAGCCCCTAGGCCCAGGGCACTGTCCTGTGCCGCAGAGGTTCCCTGCCCCTTTCCACCCAGATTTCTCAGCTAGCATCCAGGGCTTTGTCTCATTTTGTAACCTTCTCCGGGCTTTGTTACAGATGTCTTCTCCAACATCAGCTTCTTATTTGAAACATCAGCTGCTGGTTGCTCAACTTTTCAGAAACCTGACCTGATAGCCAGACAAAAGTATTCCCTATCTGTATACTACAAAGTCCCTCCGTCACGCTGCACAGCCCCACGGGGAGGCTAATTGGTTATCCAGTCAGACCTACAAAGGTGGCTTGGAACACAGTACACAGTAGATACAGGATAACCCCATTATAGAAGATAAAGCCACTAGAAAAAAAAACAAAACTCGCGTTGCTACCTCTGTTTCCCTTAAGATTTCTCTCTGTCCACCAATCCTGCCTTACTTCCCTAACCAGTCCTGAAAATGCAAGGCTCACACTAGGAAAAATAAAAAAGACCAGATTGAAAGAACCAGAGAGTTTTAGGGAAAGTTGAGTTTGCAAACCGGAGAAGATGTTAACGTTAGTATAATCATGGCCAGTCAAATTTCTCCTGCTCAGTGCAGGGGTATTTCTTACTTTTAAGAAGCAGGGATTGAAAAGGCTGTCTTTTTTCCACTGGATAGTTTTAGCTCCCTTGTCAAAGATCAGGTGACCATAGGTGTATGGATTCATTTCTGGGTCTTTGATCCTATTCCATTGATCTACCTGTCTGTTGCTGTACCAGTACCATGCAGTTTTTGTTACGATTGCTCTGTAGTACAGCTTGAGGTCACTGCCCTTTCTATCTCAGTGAAGAATTGAGTTGGGTCAATCCCCGCTTCTTTTTTTTTTTTTCAGCAGAGTGTATTGTATTGCGTCCTTACCAAATTAGAAAAAATTTTAGGTTCCACATTCTCATACACAAAATAAATAATCAAAATGTAAATTAAAATTTCATAGACTTTTATTTCTAAAAATACATTTAGATTAAAGAAAATTAAATGGAAATTTTGTGCAAAAAATTTAATAAATATGTAATGGCATGTACAGTGTTATACAGATTAGTTTGAACACATCTCCACTATTCATTCCTCTCTCCTCCTAAGTCTCTGACCGCTTTGTATCTTTGTGTGGATTTCAGAATTCTGCCATTTTCAAAATATCCTCCAGTTGGAACCTCACAGTGTGAGTCTCTTCAGTTTACAAAAGGAGGTCAAGGGGATACAAATTGGAAAGGAAGAACTCAAATTATCACTATTTGCAGATGATATGATAGTATATATAAGTGACCCCAAAAACTCCACCAGAGAACTCCTAAACCTGATAAACAGCTTTAGTGCAGTAGCTGGATACAGAATTAACTCAAACAAATCGATGGCCTTTCTCTATACAAAGGATGAACTGGCTGAGAAAGAGATCAGGGAAACATCACCCTTCACAATAGTCACTAACAANAAGATTTGTATGACAAGAACTTCAAGTCTCTGAAGAAAGAAATTGAGGAAGATCTCAGAAGATGGAAGGATCTCCCATGCTCATGGATTGGCAGAATCAATATAGTAAAAATGGCTATCGTGCCAAAAGCTATCTACAGATTGAATGCAATCCCCATCAAAATTCCAACTCAATTCTTCAAGGATCTAGAAAAGACAATTAGCAAGTTCATCTGGAATAACAAAAAACCTAGACTAGCGAAAACAATAAAAGAACCTCTGGTGGAATCACCATGCCTGACATTAAGCTGTATTACAGAGCAAGTGTGATAAAAACTGCAACAGACAGATAGATCAATGGAATAGAATTGAAGACCCAGAAATGAACCCACATACCTATGGTCACTTGATCTTTGACAAGGGAGCTAAAACCACCCAGTGGAAAAAGGACAGCATTTTCAACAAATGGTGCTGGCACAACTGGCGGTTATCATGTAGAAGAATGCGAATTGACCCATTCTTATCCCCTTGTACAAAGCTTAAGTCTAAGTGGATCAAAGACCTCCACATAAAACCAGAGACACTGAAGTTTATAGAGGAGAAAGTTGGGAAAACCCTCAAAGATATGGGCACAGGGTAAAGATTCCTAAACAGAACAGCAATGGCCTGTGCGGTCAGATCAAGAATTGACAAATGGGACCTTATGAAATTGCAAAGCTTCTGTAAGGCAAAAGACACAGTCAGCAAGACAAAAAGGCCACCAACAGATTGGAAACGGATTTTTACCAATCCTAAATCTGATAGGGGATTAATATCCAACATCTACAAAGAGCTAAAGAAGCTGGACTCCAGAAAAATTAATAACCCCATTAAAAAATAGGGTACAGAGCTAAACAAAGAATTCTCAACTGAGGAATTCCGAATGGCTGAGAAACATCTGAAAAAATGTTCAACATCCTTAATCATCAGGAAAATGCAAATCAAAACAACCCTGAGATTCCACCTCACACCAGTCAGAATGGCTAAGATCAAAAATTCAGGGGACAGCAGATGCTGGTGAGGATGTGGAGAAAGAGGAACACTCCTGCATTGCTGGTGGAATTGAAAGCTTGTACAACCACTCTGGAAGTCAGTCTGGCGTTATCTCAGAAAATTAGACATAGTACTACCAGAGGATCCAGCAATACCTCTTCTGGGCATATACCCAGAAGATGTTCCAACTGGTAAAAAGGATACATGTTCCACTATGCTCATAGCAGCCTTATTTATAATAGTCAGAAGCTGGAAAGAACCCAGATGTCCCTCAACAGAGAAATGGATACAGAAAATGTGGTACATTTACACAATGGAGTACTATTCTGCTATTAAAAAAATGAATTTATGAAATTCTTGGGCAAATGGATGTATCTGGAGGATATAATCCTTAGTGAGTTAACCAAATCACGAAAGAAGTCATTGGATATGCACTCACTGATAAATGGATATTAGCCCAGAAACTTAGAATACCCAAGATACAATTTGCAAAACACAAGTAAATCAAGAAGGAAGACCAGCGCGTGGATACTTCATTCCTCCTGTGAATAGGAAACAAAATACCCTTGAAAGGAGTTACAGAGACAAAGTTTAGAGCTAAGATGAAAGGGTGGACCATACAGAGACTACCCCACCAGGGGGGATCCATCCCATAATCAGTCATTAAACTCAGACACTATGGCATAGGACAGCTAGTGCCTACTTAAGGGACCCTGATATAGCTGTCTCGTACAGAAGTGGATGCTCATAATCATCTATAAGATGAAACACAGGGCCCTCAATGGAGAAGCTAGAGATAGAACCCCAGGAGCTGAAGGGGTCTGCAACCCTAGAAGAGGATCAACAATATGAACTAACCAGAAACCCCAGAACTCGTGTCTCTAGCTCCATATGTAGCAGAAGATAGCCTAGTCGGTCATCATTGGGAAGAGAGGCCCCTTGGTACTGCAATCTTTATATGCCCCAATACAGGGGAACGCCAGGGCCAAGAAGTGGGAGTGGGTGGGCAGGGGAGCAGGGAGGGGGAGGGGACTTTCAGAATAGCATTTGAAATGTAAATTAAGAAAATATCTAATAAAAATTGGAAAAAAAAAGCAGGGATTGAGGGACTAAAGAAGTGGTCTAGCTATGAAGAGTACTGTGTGCTCTTCCAAAGGTCCTGAGTTCAATTCCCAGCAAACATATGGTGGCTCGAAACCATCTGTAATGGGATCTGATGCCCCTTTCTGGTTGTTGCTGTCTTTTGTCATGCAGACATATATGCTAATGGAGTGCTCATATATATAAGTAAATAAATCTTAAAAGAAGAAAGAAGAGGAGGAGGAGGCATTGAAAAACTTTTCTCCTTTAGTAAGCCCCTTCAACAATTATATTATGGTCTCTTTAATCATTTTCTTCAAGATGTAGTTTGTGGTAAATAATACATATTTTTAAAGTTTGCTCTGACGCAAGTTTTCTGGCAAAAAAAGACAGACAGACAGACAGACGAAGAAAGAAAGAAAGAAAGAAAGAGGAAGAAAGAAAGAAAGAAAGAAAGAAAGAAAGAGAGAGAGAGAGAGAGAGAGAGAGGAAGGAAGGAAGGAAGGAAGGAAGGAAGGAAGGAAGAAAGAAAGAAAGAAAGAAAGAAAGAAAGAAAGAAAGAAAGAAAGAAAGAAAGAAAGGGAAAGGAAGGAAGGAAGGAAGGAAGGAAGGAAGGAAGGAAGAGAGAGAGAGAGAGAGAGAGAGAGAGAGAGAGAGAGGAAGGAAGGAAGGAAGGAAGGAAGGAAGGAAGGAAGGAAGGAAGGAAGGAAGGAAGGAAGGAAGGAAGCTGTAAAAAGTCATCCTTTTTGATGCCAGGACCACAGTCCATGATTCAGCCAAAGCTTGGTGGCCTTGTGCTCTGCATTCAGGGATCTCTTCCTGGCTTCCCAGGTTTGTTCCTGTTCCAGATTCCATAGATTTAGCTAGAATAACAACCAGGTTGCCTACCTCACAAGTCATCTTTCTGTATACATATTACATGTATCCAATGGACCAGTGATTCCTAACCTTCCTAATGCTGTGATCCTTTAATACAGTTTCTTGTGTCATGGTGACCCCTCCCAACTATAGAATTATTTTTATTGCTACTTTATAACCAAAATTTCCCTACTGTTATGAATCCTAATGTATCTGTGTTTTCCAATGGTCTTAGGTGACCCCTGTGAAAGGGTCATTCGACCCCCAAAGGGATTGCAACCCATAAGTTGAGGACCACTGCAACAAACAGATTTTACGTCAAGTTTTGTTCTATCTCATGGAAAGGCTAGAAATTTACAGGTATGAAAACTTTGTCTCCACACGTACACATAAGAACATGTGGTATTCAAAAGTATAAATATGAGGTTGGAGTCCTTTTAATACAGAAGTACAATTGGGGAGGCCTAAGAGATGTCTAAGTGCTTCAGAGGGTCTCCTTTCAGTTCCCAGCACCTGCAATTCAGCCCCGGAGGATCCAATGCCCTCTTCTGCCCTCTGAGAGAATTGCACTCACCTGTGCATACACATGCTTCAAAAACTAAAAAGAAGGAGAGCATGAGCCTTACTGTCACTATTCCTGCAGTTCAGTTCAGACATTAAGGTTTCCACAGGTCATGAAACACATCTTCATATAATACTATATGTCATTTTTTTGTGGGAACTGCGGGCTTGCTACTAGAAATCTTTATTGTAATATATATAAATAAATAAATAAATATATATATATATATATATATATATATATATATATATATATATAAAGGAAATGCAAGTTAACATAACATGAAGATTTTTAAAATGTTACCAATGAAATGGGGGAAGGGGTGATGCTTTACAAGACAGGCAAGAATGTAGAGTAACAAATATGCATGTATTTTACAACTTGGAGAGATAATTGACAACACCTCCAACAAAAGACCCAAAAACTTTCTGTTAAACTTCAAAATGTATGTATTGGGGCTGGGGATAGAGCTCAGCTCTTTCCAAGGGTCCTGATTCAATTCCCAACGCCCATATGGCAGCCCATAACTGTCTGTACCTCCAGTTCCAGGGCACCTGATGCCTCCTATGCCTTCTTCTGGCCTCCATGGCCATCAGACCTTCACGTAGTACACAGACATAAATGCAGGTAGACACCCATACATGTAAAAATGTATTAAAATTTCTAAAATTAGAAACACCTGCCTAAATAGACCATATCCTATGGCCTGGTAACTTCATGTATAAATTAACACAAGTATAAAAACTGTGTGCTTAAAAATACTTGCTGAGTGTGTGCTGACGTCATGTCCAAGATCACAGGCTTGGACCGAAGTGAGACCTCTGCGGTACCCTGGATGCATGAGTTCCAGCCTTCATATAACTCATTGAGACCAAAGCTCCTCCATGTAACGGCACCTCTAAGTTATCTAGAGGGTGCCAGGCACCTCACATGGATGAATATGAGTCGCTCCTTTTAATGATGAAAATACTATTTTTAAAAAAAAATACCCTATATTATTTATAAGAGCAAAATATATGAAAAATTTTAATTATCTACCAATCAAGGAATTGGCTAAACAAAATTATGTCTATTCATATGAAATATAATAGTCATTAAAATCATCAGATCAATCTACACTGGGAATCATGATATACAATGAAAAAAAGTCAAACTCCCTCAGCATTAATCTCATGATGGATATTATGTATGTTGCAGTTTTGATCTGGATGCTAAATGTGCCCCCACCCAAAGACCTATATACATTCATAAAACACTTTGTCCGCAGGATGGGACCATTGAAAGGTAGAGGGACCTTGAAGAGATGAAGTCTAGTGGCACAGAAGGAGACAGAAACTCCAGGCCTTCTTCAGTCTTTTTAATGCTTTTTACCTCTCCTTGTACCTTTACTCAACCTGACCATAAAGAAAGTCGATTCACTCTGCCATGGTGCACTTGTCTCCCTTGAGCCCACAGCCATAGTGCCAACCAATTAGGGGCTAGAACAGCCAAAACTGAGTTCAAACAAATCTCTGTGATTTGTAAGTTGATTATCTCAGGAACTTGTTCTCATGGCAACAGATTCATTGACAAAATTGTATTATGGTCCATATGTGAAGAAAACAAAATGACATATTTATGTTTAAAAAGGAGAGCGAAAAATAATATAAATAAAAAATATTAATAGCAAGTATCTATAGGGAGTGGAGTAAGTTAATATTTTAATTTTTCTTCTATCATGAATTTCTGTGACATTTAACTCCTAAGAATGACCTGCAATTGCTCTTATAATTAATAAAAATGTTATTTTTTGAGAGAGTAAAAGTAAATCAGATAAGTGACGTAAATCCTTCTCAATGAACCACCTAACCAAACAAAAGAAAGTAACACCTGCGTTCCTGTCAACTCCTGGTGAAAGAGCTGTGTCAAGATGAAATGTCCTAGTACAAGAGAGAATAGACTGTCTGGCCCTCTGCCTCAGCTCAGGTCTGCTTTTCTCTTTCTCTATATTGATTATGTAGTGCATGGGAAGAAAAACCCAAGAATAACAGAACTATATATAATACATATGAGCATTTTAAAATATCTCTCCTGAAGAGATTGAATTTACTGATCTAGCGACCTGTTTCTAAACTCATAGTCATAATTTTCAGTTACACATATGAAGGACTGCTCATGCAATTTCAATTTCAGGTTCTCAAAACCTGGTTTATAAAGCACACAATAAATATCTACTGAATGAATAAGTGAAGCTGGCTGTCACTCAAACACATCTCCCTTTACTTCTGAGGAGTTAACCTTACACGTCCTCCATTTTCAATGCTGAGACCAGGGGCAAGCATGGTGAGAAAAGATGAAACCAGAAGGATTTTCTGGCAATGTGAAAAACATTAAGGGACTGGGGAATTTTAGAAATAGAAGACTTCATGAAATTACTAATGTGAACCGGGTTCTGTGAGGAAACCGTCTAGGAGAAAGTAAGCCACTATAGGTGATTAGAGTCAGGACTGAAAAACCACATCTTCCACTCATTCCTCAATTTCTCTTCATGGCATCCCCA
The DNA here is from genome assembly GCA_902729485.2 of Mus minutoides. NCBI lineage: Eukaryota > Metazoa > Chordata > Mammalia > Rodentia > Muridae > Mus > Mus minutoides. The sequence goes on from LR749714.1 coordinate 905,673, forward strand.
CAGAAGTGCAATTACTTAGAAACACTGGCCTTGAGTCCCCCTTCCCTATGGTGAAGGTAAGAATGGCAGAGGGTGATAAAGGCTTATTCTTCTAGTAATGCTATGTTCCCTTATATGTGTATTTCTTCATTTGATGTTGATGTTTTCTCCCAGTATTTACAACCTAAGTAGCAGACCCTTGGAGTATTTAAAAGTGGCCTTTTAAAGATCTGTTCTGCCTTCCTTTCCTCTGATCACATGATCAAAAATGAGTATATATTATTATGGATGTCATTTTCTTAATTCTTCCTAGGGAAAAAAAAAGGAGAAAATAATACAGAGCGTTTTCTTTTCTCAAACTATCAACCCAACGAGACAGCCATGATGGAACTGGGAGCCTGGCCTTCTTAACACACCTCCTTCCATAATCTTCTGCCCATTCGGACACATTCCCTCCTAGTCATTACTTAATAGCACTCCTTCTGCCTCCGCTATAGCAGCACTTATCATACTAGAGAAGATGTGTCAAAGCAAAATAAAGGTAAATGACTGGAAATGAAAGAGGCAAGCTGAGTTTGGCACACAGGCAATGCCAGCCAAGGAGGAGGAAGAGATCTCCGAACAGTGGTAGAAATTTTACTTAATGTGGTAGCAAGTGTGAATCTGTCATAATACATTAGATTTTTTTGAAACCTTATTAAACAGCTGATTTTTTTTGAGACCTGGTATTCCTCCCCACCCCCACCCAGATTCTGATCTATCTAAAGCAGGCAAAAAGATGATTGAGTCAACGGTGTATCTTTCAGTTAATCCAACCCAGTTAAGTTTTTCCCTGTTACCATGTTCCATAAGGGCAACCCCACACTGGCAGTTTGTTGTTAATTACATTTGATGTGCAGTAACACAAGAGAGCTAATTAACTTGCATCATAAAAGCTTTATTTACTGTGACAAATTAAACAAACTCATAAAGTGTTCAGCCACAATGGATCTCAACTATCATGCAGTCCAAGTAATGTGCCACAAACATATTCTCAGGCCTCTCTCAGGTATCACTTCAACATTACAATCCTATGAACATTACAGTTAAAAACGGGTCTTTTAATGAATAAAACTAAAGTCAACTGCCATTTGCTTTGCTTTCTTTGTATTTTTGTGTAAATATAAACATGTGTATGTATGTATGTGTTCTCTAAGGTACAGAATCTGGATATGTTGGTCAAAATCCCCTCCCTCCCTCCCTCCCTCCGTCCCTTCCTTCCTTCCTTCCTTCCTTCCTTCTTTCCTTCCTTCCTTCCTTCTATCCTGATGTCAAAACCTAGATCTTCCATGTGTTAAGCATATGAATAATTGAGCCATAGCTCTAACCCATATTTAATTTCCTAGCCATTGCTTACTTCACAGATCAATAGAAAAGTCTTAGACTTCAAATAAAGAACTCTTATAGATCCAAAGAAGAAAAGGTAGATCCTAAAGTCTATATTATGTATTCAACATAGCTGTCTAAAACCAAGCATGCCAAATCCTCCTAGAAAGTGTAGAGTCCTTACAAATACATTTCAGCTCTGGGAAAACTCAACTGCTAGAAGTATATGGCAGCACCTTCCATTGATAGTAGACTGAGAAAATAAGGTTTGTCTATCAGTAGAATTCAGTAGCTGGACTGAATGTCTTTTGGAGTAAGATCTCCTGTTGTTTTGGAAAACACTAGTCATTCATAGCACCATTCCTTACAGAATAGGGCTTAGGATTAATGTATCTGCATACAGTATTTAGAAAACTATTTTTAAGCTACTGAGACACTATTTCCTCCTTTCAAGATGTAAACAGCATGTAAAATAGTGTTTATAAATAATAGCCACTGTGGATTAGCATAAAGCAGTGTGTTGTGGTTGTCTTAATGAAGATCTGTTGATAGTCTCAGTACTAGAACATGATGTTTTCAGGCCAATAACCAACAAAGGAGAAGAGCATTTTAGAGGGCAGTGTCCTTCTCTACATGACAGCTTGGCTCTAGCTGGATCTCAGGAGTAGGTTTGTGGGAAGAAGCACTGACAGATGACAGGGAAATTAGGTGACTATTTTTTTTAAATAATCTCACTGATATTTCTGACCTTAGCCACCCTTGTAAAATCCTCCAAAACAAATAAAGGTGTTAACGTTGCCTAAGAGTTGATTTTCACTGGGAAAAAAACCCTGAGCCTGGCAAGAAAGGGTCTCTACAAAGTCAATCCAGAGACCACATTTGGCCCTTTTCTGCTTAAGCATCCAAGAAATGGCTGGCATGTATGTCACCTTCAAGGAAATAGCTGGTGTGTCACCTTCAAGACAATGTGCCCCAGCTGCTCACTTCTTACCTGTTGACATTTATGAATTATCTGAAAGTCTGTCGTTAAGATCTTGAGTCATTCTGTCCCTAAAAGATGTTGTCCTCTTTCTACCTAACTGGTGTTTTTGTCTTCTGGACAGACACGGAGCTCCCATGAAAAGAAGCTCACCAATAAAGCCTTGTTTTTGACAATAGGTCACAGTAGGGGCTGGGAAAGAAATCACAGTAGGAAAGGCAGCTGAGTGTGGGCATAACAAAATGCCCTTTATTTACAGCAGCACAGCCTATAATATGCAATTTCAACACTGAGCTATACCAGAGCAAGTTGAACAGACCACTGGTTCTCTAATGAAAACTTTGAATGATTCCAAAGGTCTGGGGCCCTTTGCACTTGGTGGCCATTATGTACTAAGAAGGCAGTGTGAGTATTCCACCTTAGAATATTCATAGAAACCAATTCTACCCTTCTGCCTCTGCCACCATTTCCTGTCTAGGACATGACAGCTCACAACTATCCCATCAGTCTCCTGAAAGAAAAGATGACAAAAGGCAGGACAATCTTGTTTTCATTCCCTGACCTCTTTATAAACTGCATCTCGCTTAAACATCTCTCACAGACCTACATTTCATGGGCAGAATCCATTTGTCTCCCCCCATCCCCGGGGACAATTAGGAGATAACATGAAAACAAAGACTGAAAACAGAAATAAAAGCTTAAATAAATCACTTATACAAATGAAGAGATACAACTAGTCATACTGAAAATCTTCCTGCCTAGTTTACATGGAACAATCTCATCATTCACTATCCCATCAGGAAAGATAGGCACATAAGAGGTTGACCGATTTATTATAAACAGGCCTTTTTATGCTAGTCTGATTGCAGAGATGTTACTATAACTGAGAATTCTGAAGAGGACATTAAAATACAGCTACGATGCCAAATGGAGTGGTTGAATTCTTACAGCTTTATTCAGTCTGAGCATGACATTCCCTTCCTCGTGTGGAAGTCCATGGGTGGCCATTAAATCAAACTGAGCCTCTTACAAGCCTATTCATATTGACCAGAGTATGGTGGCTCATTTAGCCAATTCTGCAAGTGCATATTGCAGAGAGATGGAGGGGAGGTAAAGACCCTCTAACACTGCTCAGAGCTTCCTTGATTACAGTCCTCCCTGTAGGGCTCAGGTGTTACTCACCCCACCCCCCACCACAAATGTTAAGAAATTCCAAGCCACGGGAATGACGGCACATTTCTTTCTGCTCGCTTTGATTTGAACGGCAAAACTTCCAAGAACATCCAATTCCCTCTGATTCCGCCTTGCTTCTTAGCACAAGACTTGCTGTGACTCTCTTGTGAAGATGCACGTTGCTGACTTATTGGGAAACTGAAAGAAAATGCCCAATACTGGATGTTACCCATGAGTTTATAAGGCTTTCCATCCTGGATGAGGTGGGAGCTATCAAGGCTTCCTTCCAAAACTCAAAGTTAGATAGTTCTCTCTTTCTGAAACTTCCTTGTGGGTAGAAACTGAGATGTCCCCACTCTTAGTTTACAATTCTACTAGAGTTATAGTTTGCTCTACAACTCCACTGAAATGTATTTCTGATGGAGTCTTGGAGTAGAACAGGAAGTATTCAAGTTCAACCCAGAATCACATCTAGCCTTGCCTACGGCCATTTGGAACTTGTTTGGGGAGTTACCTTTGAAGATTGTCAATGAATCTGTGATTCACCAACAACACCTTGAGTTCATTAAATTGTAATGAAATTGGGTATCAAATTCACTATCCCAGAGAATGTTATTTATATTTGACTTTACAAAAAAAAAAGCGGGGAAGGGTGGGACTGTAACATTATAACAATAATTTTCTTATGAGTTTCTAGAACTGATTCTAAAAGCAGACAGAAAAGCTACTTAGGGAAGGAAAAAAAGTTCAGCACCCACACACGTCTGCTTCTTTGTAAAATACTTATTTAATTTCATATATGCTTATTAAAAGTTGGCCAGTAACCAAACTGCAAAATATTTTACAACAAATAGCCCCCACTAGATCATCTGAGGTACCGATTTTAACACATATCATTTTTACAGGATAGCCAAGCCTTCTGAGGCGGGGAGTGATACAAATTCCACTATAGTAAGGACACTCCATGTCACACTGGAACTGATACGAGAGATGAGGTGCGGTGTGTAGGGACAGCATAGTATAGGGTGCTTAATTGTAATGGCAAGCACACAGTTTCTCTGTGCTCCAGGCTCATACCACTGCTAATTTACAGTGGTACTTCCCTTTATAGTATTATGAAATAAACTGCAAGATCTCCAAGCACACACATTTTGTTTGGTTCCTAAATCAGACAAATGATTTCCCCCAGCTGAGCACACAAAAGCATTCCATTCAGCAACAGGCAACTACAGTGTGCCCCTTTCAGGTCCTTGGAAAAGCTTTCCGATCTCCATCCGGCTTTAAGCCTGTGTACGGCTCAGTCAGCGAGGTGTCCGCGAGCGCCTCCTGGTGGCGAGAAGGCCGGAGCAGCGCTCTCTCCCACCCTGTGCCGCTGGCGTCTGCCCAGGCCAGCCCAGAGGGCGGAGGAGAAAACACTTCTGTCTGGTGCTGCCCCGATAAATATCTAATGTCTTGGCTCTCCTGGAAATCCGAGACACTCCATTCTCCTAAGAGGGGTAGGCACTATGGCCTTTAACTCAGCTTCTATTCTCCACCGAGGCCATGGCTCATTCCTATCCAAACTCAAGCTTGTTTGTACCATGACACTAATAAATGTGCTTAAATGTGGTTCCGACTTCCCAGCCGTCGGTGGAACTCAAATACAGAGTAATTATAACGGGATTCCTAGCTAGCGGTTTTTTTTTTAAGTCTCCTATAACATTTAAATTAGAGTAAATTCAGCTGTTTGAGTGCCCTCTGACAATGTATTTTCTCTCAGCTCGACGACTGTTTTATTGCTCCATACATACGCACTTGACCTAATCGACAACATTCTGCACTCTGAAATGTTTATACTGTTAAATGAATTTTTAATCTAACTTTTACAGCATTCAATTTCAGTTTCATCAGCCATCCACAGAGCAATATCTAATGTTTTAAAATAATCTAGACAGTTAAAAGGAAGGAGGGGGAGGGGGAAGAATCGCCGTGTTATGAAGCAAATGATTAATTAAAGCAAATTAGATTCTGGCAGCTCTTGCTATCATGGTGCATTCCCGACCAGACTAATAAATCTTCGTTGAGAATGCGCTTCCGTGAGGTTCAAGAGTCACCTGGGAAAGGACATTATTGACTAATACATTTTGCTGTTAGTTTTATTTGTTTCTGCTTTGTGGAATAATCACGAATATTTTTCAGAGTGCATCCATGAGTCCGCTTCTGCTCTGTCTGTAAGGGTGGGTTCGAGAGAGGCTGGGAAGCTAGAAAAGTTCTTTCTATGTGCCGGAAGTCAATTAAGGCAACTGAGACAGCTAAGATGCCGGCAAACAGCAGCAAGTCCGAGGACCACAGCACCACGCCAGCCTGCTGCAGGAGTGACTGGGGCACATCCCGAGATTTCTCTACACCCTGCAGCTCCGTAGGAGCCTCTCTCCTGTTTGAGAGGTTTGCCTTCTCCCCGTCCTAATAGCTGGCATCTCCTCATTGGGGCAACTAACAGCTCTCTAAATCTAGCCAAATGCTGCTGCCATGCCCACAGCAATCTTTGCCGTTTCTGGAGGCACAGAGGGAGAAATTGACAGCCATTTCAAGAAAGAGCCCATATATGTGCCTTTGATTTAGGCTGCTCACAGTGTTGCCATTTAAATCAACTTTTAATAATTTCTAATATCAACTTTTGCGGGGTTTGTTTTTCTCAAATTCATACTTGCGATTGCCTAATTTGTATGTTTTAATGTGTGTTTCCTACAACTTTCTGTCTGCTTTACCCCTGGCTTGGATCCTTTCTGCCCAGATCTCAGCAAATGCCTGTGTAAACCTTAAGGGATGTTCTCTGCGGCCTTCACCCACTGCATGTCACACTGCTTAAAACCCATCAAGACAAGGCACAGACTTATTTGAAGTCTGTGGTGTTGTGACAGCGAGAAAACAGTTTTAAAACAATGCTGTGCATACCCAGAATACATTTATCTTGAGATTTATTAAATGAGGGGGAGGGGAGGCCATAAATCTCCAGAGTACATTTTTAGATTGCAATAAATAACCACACAGCATTAAATGTTTGTGCTGACTTTTAAACAGTGTGCCCCCAAGAATCTCCAAAATACAGCTGAGTGCATTCATATACCGGAGATCCTTCAGGCTTCCATGTGTATTGAACCTCCACCTCCTGCCGTCACTCCGCTAATTTTGATTACAGAGTGAATTGGCTATAGAAGAAAAAAAAACCCACAAATTTAAATATATACAAATAAGTATTCTACTGTGTTCCTTTTAAGAGCAGAAGTGAGCTACGATTACCCATCGAAGTGATTTCCTGGGCCCACCACCCATCACTCTCCCATCCTCCACCTCTGAGCATGTCTCTCTCTCTGGCTTGGGCTCCCTTTCAGCTTTCTGCAGCAGAGATTCCTGGTGCTGTGCAGAATGGAAAGCAGCCTGCGGCTCTGCTCAGCGTGCAGCTCATCCCCTGGCCACAAGCAGGGCTTTTGCAGACAGTTAAAAAAAAAAACGATCCGGTATCGCATGAGTTAAAAAAAATTCCCCCTGGAAAAGCTAATTATTGCATGCAGATACTTCTTTGTGTGATCAAGGAGGGGACAATTTAATAGGCTCTGTAATACAACCAAGAACAAAATTGCTTTAAAGGAAGTCTCTTGTTGAGTGACAACTCTGTTGCCTGAGCCAATTAGGTCCCAATAAAGAGTGTTGAATTGGCTCCTGCTTTCTCATTAATTATGTTCTGTCACAGACATGGGGCTTGATTTAGCAATTTTGTATTACATTAAGATACTGAAAGGCTGGGAACAAATGGCTGGCTCTGATAATAGGCATTCTCTCCACGGTGTGACATTTACTATCCAGCTGTCCGTAAGGCAGCCTAGCACTTCAGTTCAGGGGCTTATTTGTCATTGCTTCAAAGGGACACTCAGCTTTTCACCAAAAAAGAAACAGAGAGGCTAATAGATAGGACAAAATGTACCGCTGATAAGCTTTATTAGAGATGGGACGCTAGGGTTTTGCTAACAAGCTCATCCGTTGGGACTCAGCCGAGTTTGCTGCCAATCATCCTCCACACAAAGGCACACTAGTTAACAAGGAGAAATGAATTACAGACACTTATTCTGCCGGTGGGATCACAAATACACCAATCTGTGAAAGAGGCACAAACTCCAGAGACAAACTACATATTTGTCAATAACCTCCTAGAAAGAGCCCTAGTAATTCTTTGAAGACCTTTGATTTCGCATCCCTCTAAAACACATGTATAGGAAATGTTTTCGTTACCATGACATTCTCTCTTTGTTATTTGTACAAATTTTCATCACATTAAAAACAGAAAACCAAGGAGGTCTGCAAATGTTTTAGTGGGTCTCTAGACACTACTTTTCATATCCCCCCACAGGGAGCCGATGCTTCGGTTACTTCATTAAGGCCAAGAGAAAATTAAATCTTTAAGCTTTAGGTTTGAGCTGAAATCCAGCACCACATTAAATAATCTATAATTGTGGATGTATTGTGTTTACAGAGTCCAAGAACAGGATTGGTGACCAAGTGGAAACACAGTACCTTTGATCAAACAATTAGATGACATTTTAAGTTGAAAATATGCACACACACACACACACACACACACACACACACACGGATACATATGTACAAAATATATCCATATAAACCTGAATTGATATCTTTATACGGTAAATATAACAAAGCATTTTATACACTGTATTTAGGAGCCTAAGCTAAAAGTCTCTGGGTGTGCCATGGTCAGCATTTTTGCTACCTGTGCTATTTTTTTAAATCTCCTAAAAATACGACCCAGAGCAGGGTCTTTCGTTGATTTTTTTTTAAACCAATAACCTTCAACTCAAGCTTATCCACTGACCACATGAGGTTAATCAAATCTGAAAATGTCATGTTCAGATTAATTACAAGACAGCTCTCCACCACAGTTCCTGGAAACAGTGCAGGGTTCATCTGATTGCATGCTGTATCAACTCCACCCAATTTCGCTTCTCCACCATCTTGATTGAAAGAACCTGAGGCTTAACAGCCTTAGAGATAAAGGACCGGAGAGTAGAGAGATTCAGTAGAGATAAAGGGCAGGAGAGTAGAGATTTGGTACTTCAGTCTCTTCTCCCACAGAAGTTGGAGGGATGTGTGAAGAAGTACTGGGATCTGGCCCAATTTCTAAGAGAGACAACACTCCGCCTCTCCAGCTTCTCTGCCAATGACAAAACCTCACCGAGAAGCCCCAAGGTACCTCGGAAGGAAGACCCCGCCCTCCTGGTAGCCCCGCCCCCTTCTTACCTCTATTCACTTACCTTTCTCTGACTCTGGAATTATTCCCTTACCTTTCTTCGTTGAGTGATTATTACTCCAGGGAAAAGATGTCAAGAGGCAGAAATGGAAGATACCGCTAGATTTAGTAGTCTATGTGACATGTCCTTCTGTGGCTTTGCTCTTATCTGCAAAAAGACTGGGCAAAAATAACATTAAAAAACAACAACAACAACAGCCAAAAAAGAAACTCTTACCCATGCAATCTCCAAAACTTTCCCTGATTTGTGAGTATAAAAATAAAGCTTGGCGAGGCACATTCCAAATATCTACTTCATTTTGAAATGAGATCACAAGCTAGAAAGATGCTCAGTGGGTAGTGTGCTCACTGTTCAGGTGTGAGGACCTGCACTCAGACCACGCAGAACAATGTAAAAGGCAGATGCAATGACCTGGGCTTATAGACATCGTGCTGGGAGTGAGGAGATGTAGAAATAAGCAGATCTGCTTGCTTGCCAATGCATCTTAGCCAACTAGTCAGCTCCAAGGCCAGGGAGAGACTCTGTCTCAAAATATAAGATGAATGACTGAAGAAAACATCCTATGTCGATCTCTGGCCTATAGACATATATGCACAAGCATACACACAGGAAGAAAGGAAGGAAGGAAGGAAGGAAGGAAGGAAGGAAGGAAGGAAGGAAGGAAGGAAACAATACCCTAAAAATAGAAGAGGGAGGTAAACAGAAATCACAGAAAATATAGTGTTGATATTTAGTCCATCCCTTCCTCTCCCACAAGAATGCACTTGTATGTAATTTCTCCACACCAATAATGCTTGAGAATTACATACCTTCTAAAAGCACGTATTGAACACAGAGCAGATTGAAAGAGCTTACAATCTTAAGGAAGCATGAAATTCTTATTGCTCTAAAATTTACCATGTTTCTATTTTAGAAAGCCCTCCACAACAATAATATACATAATAGAGGCAAGAATCACTTCATCCTCACTTAGAGGGGGGCTTTATCTTTGCAATTCAGGTACTCCATAAGGTTGAAATCGTTCAAAAAAAACCCTGGCCACCATCAGGCAGAAGTGAAGGTATTTATATAGACATTAGGTATTTATGCAGCAATTTACACTTCCAGAGCCGTTGTAACCGTTCATTAGTTTATCCAAATAACTTCCTTCTGGAGTAACTGAGTGCTTTGTTTCCCAGACACAGAGAGCCAGATTCGGGGAGGTGATTGACACACAGAGTGGAGGCCTTTAGGTCAGACACAAAGAATTGTATCTGAGAAAAGGTTTCCTGAGGAGTTTTGTGGAACCTTCTCTTCTTCAAGACTTTAAAAACAGACTGAACCCCTACAGAAATGCTCTGCTTATGATGAATGAGGAAGGTGGTTTCAGTTCTCACAGCCCTCAGCAAGTATGTCTGCCCGCCCACACAGAGAGAAACTGGAAGCAGGCTAGATCTGAGAATCACACAGGTGCAAAGGGATGTTTATCCCCATGACCACACCAAACCAAAGGTGGAGTGACAAACCAGCCTGCACAACTGAGATAGCCTCAGGGAGCCTTCTCTGTCACTCCCAGCAGCTGATAGCATCAACTAACTTCCTGCAGCCCCTCCTGCTACAGGGACACCTATGGTAATGAGTCTGTGATTGTCTTCATTTCTAAGGCACAGTTAAAGCAAGTAGAGAAACTGCTTTGAAACCTCAGATGATGCTGTCCTGGCTTGTTCTGTCATATGTGTCAAAGGGTGTCTTTTTAGAACCCAAGTGATTTCCAGGGTCGTTTCCTGGCTCTTGGAGGACCCCATTGCAATCCTTTTCCGTACTGAGACCTCCATAGCTACACACCTATATCCTTATGCTGCTCACTTTGAAGTTGGATAAAGGTCATTTGCTTTCTGTTAGACTTACACACAGAATGCAAACAAAAGGAGAGGGTTTGAAGAAGGGAGGTAGGTTGGGATAGCACCAACAGCCTCCCTAAACCACCTCCCTCCCCATCAGTCACCAAGTTCCTCAACTGCCTGAGGTAGAACTCAGGCCTGCTCCTTCCCCTCATCACCAAGGCTGTGCTTCTACTACTAGAATGGCCCAGTGTCCATTGACTGCTTTGCCTTATTCTGATAAAAGTTTAATTAAGGTATAACTTCCTCACCACAAAGCTTGTTCAGTTAAAAATGCAATTCAACCATTCTTAGTATATTTCCAAGTGTATATATCTATCGCTACTATCAACTTCAGGTTATATCACACACACCCCAAAGAAACCAAATACCCTGTGACAGTAGTTTTTCCAGTCTCCCCCTTCATCCCTTTTTGTACCTCCAGACAAACACTAGTCTGTTTTCTCTCCATATATCTGCCTGCTGAGTATTTCGCAGTTATACAATATGTGCTCCTAGTGACTGCCTCCTCTCACTTAATATATTTTCAAGATACATCCATGTTTGTAACATATATCAACCCTTAGGTTACTTTTTAACTGATTCATAATATTCACTGTATAGATATAGACCCACCCATCATTTGATGGACATTTGTATTGGTTTTGATATTTAGCACATGTACTTATGCTACTATGAACATTGGTATAAATGTTATATGATCTGTGTTTTCCTTCTCCTGGGTGTATGTCTAGAGTAGACTTGATCAGACGGTAGCTATGTTTAGCAGTCTGTTTTCCAAAGCATACACACACTTTATATTCTCACTAGCAATGCAAGAGGATCAAATTTTCCCCACGTGTTCTTCAGCATTTTTATTCTGTCTCTTTCATCATAGCTACATAATATATGGTGAGACTATAAAGTGTGTGTTTACCTGATAACTAATTATTTTTGAGAATATTTTCGTGTGCTTATTGGCCATTTGTAAGTGTTCTTTTGGGAAAATGTCTCTTCAGAGTCTACCAGTTTTTCAAATTGGGCTAGTGACTATTTAGCTATCGAGTTACAAGATGGTTGTAACCTTCTAGCTGGGAGCTGTGCAAACCCTGTGCACACTGCCACAGACTCTGTGAAGGCATGTGTGTCTCAGTCCTGTGGTGTCTGGGAGACACTGTTCCCTTGGTATCCTCTATTCCCTCTGGCTCTCACCATCTTTATGTCTCCTCTTCCACATAGTTTCCTGAATCCTAAGACAAAGAGTTTGATGAAGAGATCCCTGCTTAGTATCCATTCCTCTGTTGAGGGACATCTGGGTTCTTTCCAGTTTCTGGCTATTATGAATAAGGCTGCTATGAACATAGTGGAGCATGTGTCCTTGTTACCAGATGGAATATCTTCTGGATATATGCCAAGTAGAGGTATTGCAGGATCTTCTGGTAATACTATGCCCAATTTTCTGAGGAACCGCCAGACTGATTTCCANATGGCCTAGTTGGCCATCAGTGGGAAGAGAGGCCCCTTGGTTATGCAGACTTTATATGCCCCAATACAGGGGAACGCCGGGGCCAGGGGGTGGGAGCGGGTGGGTAGGGTAACAGGGCCGGGAGGGGGGAGGATATAGGGGACTTTCTGGATAACACTTGAAATGTAAATGAAGAAAATATCTAATAAAAGTTGAAAAAGAAAAAAAAAAAAAAAAGAGATCCCTGCTTAGGACTGAGTGTTCCAAGGTCTCTCATTCTCATATTGTCCAACTGTAGGCCTCTGTATTAGTTTTCTTCCACTGCAGGGGGCAGCATCGCTAGTGGTGACTGAGCAAGACACTGATCTACAAGAATAGCAGAATGTTATTAAAAGTCATTTTATTGCTACATTCCTAGGGCAAAGGCCTGCCTAATCTAAGGTTCTCGGCCATCTAAGCAATGGGTTCCCGGGCCTTAAATCCAATCAGAGATAGTGGTTGGTTACTCCCACAATGTTTGTGCCACTATTGAACCAGCATATCATGTACGCAGTTCACCATTGTAGATCACATGGTTTGTAGCTGCGGTGGTGTTTACTGTCTCCTCCAGTAGCAGGCAGAGTACCTTCCAGTACCGTGAACACTAGTCAGTATGGATAGAGTCTCTAGTTAGGCACCAGCTTGACTTATCCATGTTCAGTGAGATTTGTAAGTGTTGCCTTCAGAAACAGAACCTACCATCAGTTTGAAGAGACCAAACAACTGTAGTCTCGGCAATCAGCTAAGTTGTTTGGGGGTTTCCATGAGGCCCCTTTGGCCAACAATTCATCAGATGTAACACATTGCTGCCACTGAAGGTTTCGCTTGGTGGAAAAAGATGTCAAGTTGGGGCTTTGTCTTTCTCTATCTATCTATCTATCTATCTATCTATCTATCTATCTATCTATCTATTTGGTTTTTCGAGACAGGGTTTCTCTGTATAGCCCTGGCTGTCCTGGAACTCACTTTGTAGACCAGGCTGGCCTCGAACTCAGAAATCTGCCCGGCTCTGCCTCCCGAGTGCTGGGATTAAAGGCATGTGCCACCACGCCCAGCCTATGTATATATTTTAAGAAGCTTCTACTGTAATAGATTCCCATATTCATTTTCTTAGCTGCCTCTCCCTTTAGTCCCTCCCCAGCCCTTCTTTTACTCCCACTTTCCATTTAATCTCCCCATTCCAGCCCCCACCCCCATCTCTCAATGACTGCACATTCTATTTGCCTTTCCTTGCCCTCTCACTAGTCCCTTACTCTATACCTAACCTCTGTGATCATATGGATTATTATCAAAGGCTTAAAAGCTAACATCCACATAGAAGAGAAAGAATACTATATTTGTCTTTTGGGGTCTGGGTTACCTCACTCATGATGATTTCTTTCTAACTCTTTTCATTCACTTGTGAATTTCATGATTTCATTTTTGAAAGATGAATAATATTCCATTGTATATATAAACCACATATTATCCATTCATCTGTTGATGGATAGGTGTTATTTCCAATTTCAGGCTATAATGGAATTTTTTTGAAACAAAAAGGGTTTTATTTTGATGAAGTCTAATAATAGTATGTAGTTTTAGTGTCATAGTTAAGAAATAATTCACAAAACCAATGTCAATAAAATTTAAGTTTTAATTTTTTTGTGGTCTTCGATTTATTTGAGTTAATTTTTAATGGTGTAGGATAAGGGGCCAACTTCATTCTTTCATAAATGGATGCTCCTCTGTTGGAACAAACTTACTGAAAAGACAATATTTCCCCTGCTGAATTGTTTGACACCCTTGAGAAGAACAAATTAATTATAAATGTGGATGTTTATGTCTATATTCCCCATTCAATTACTTTGATTTATATGCTTGTTTCTATGCTAGAGTCACACGTCTTGATTAGTCTAGCTCTGAACTACGTTATGAAATTGAGAGTTCCTCAACTTGAACATCCTTTTAAGAGAGCATTTGGGTATTCTGCCTCCCTTGAATTGTCTATGAGATATAAGCTTGACTTTGAAATGCTTAGCAAGAAGTCATCTGGATTGGGTTGAATCTCTTATAAAATCAAATGTAAGGGTCTTTCTGTGCATTTAAGCTTTAGGTTTCTTTTTACTGTGTATAATGATTTTCCTGATACAGTTTTGTATTTGTTTTTTTTTAATTTATTCCTAAGTGTTTATTGTTTAGGATGCTATTTTCTTAATATCAGTTTTGACTGTACATTTTAAGTTTTTAGATATACTTAATGATACCTATATGATTTTTTTTCTATTTTGATCTTCATGAAACTTTGCTAAATTTATTACTGAATTCCTTGGGGTTTTATTTATTGCCCATAACTTTTTTTTAGTTTTTTTGTCTAACTGTCCCATCTAACACTTGTAGGACAATATTGAAATAATTGGAGCAGAGCAGAGTCCCCTTGCCTGATCCCTGATTTGGATGTTCAGGGACATCCAGTCAAGCATCATTAACCATAATACTAACTGACAGTTTCTAATGTCTTCCTGCTTATTAAATATTTGGGAGTATTACATGTAATATCTTGAGGGTCTGATAACAAAACTTCATGTTTACAAGTGTCTTGATATCTGTGAGACACTGTAACAAGATACCTTATCTAACAACAATAACCAAAATCGAAAATCAAAATTCATAAACAACAAAAGCATTGCTAACAGCTCTAGAGAATAGAAAGTCTATAATCCAGGATGCTGCAGACATGTGTCTGGTGAAGACCATTCGTCACACACAACACTGTCTTTGTGTTCTCAAATGGTGGAAGCAGAGGCAGAACACTAGTCACATTCATGAAGACCGAGCGTCCATGACTGTCAACCAAGTGCCACCTTCTAATAGCACCACCTCTGTGAGTAGACTATGAATTCTTTTTCATTTCAAGTCACATTGATTAAATGGCATTTACTTTCTCTGCACATTTACTTACATGGGCAGAACCTCCTTCCCAGATGTACCAAATGGGGGTCCTGGAAACCACCCACAATAGAAGAAGACCAGAAGCTGGAAAATAAAAAACCTGAAGTGAAGACTTTAATGTTGAAGACAAGAGGCTGGATAGAGTATGAAATTTGTATTGCATAAGGAAGGCCATTAAATTCTCTTCACTACATCATAAAAACTAAGAACAATATCAGCTTTAGAGTCCAGCGCTGAGAAGTGATTTCAGAGAGTCCTAACTGGGCTCATGATACTGCACATCTGTGCTTCATTCACAGGCTTGAGGCAAGCTCTGAGGGGCTACACAGACAGAAGAGAAAGCACAACAGAGATCAGAGCCTACTTTATGAAGCACACAGAGATTACTCCATGGGGCATTCTCTTTATGGCCATGCGAATGCAGAATTAGAAATCTGTGAAAATAGAAGGCTCTAACCAACATAAATAAAGTACGGTCTTCATTACTGACCCATGAGAGGTGCTGGAATATGAAGATAAATCTTTGTACTCATTCCAAAATTCTTTCTTTTATTTTATAAAATATAGTACTGAGTTTTCAGCAGAGATTTGGAAAGAGTGTTATCACCCTATACTCACAGATGTAACCGCAGCAGTTTAACAGAGCCAGAGCTGTCTCCGGACTACGAGGGGATGTGTGCAGGATCTCTTAAACTCATCACAGGCTCACAGCTCCCTCCACCTACTCTGAAGCACATCCACAAACTGAACACCACAGCCTTTACCCCTTCTGTTTCTCCATGGAAGGTCCACAAGAGGCAGTTCCTTAGAAAACCCAGTGCTTGACCCAAAGGTGAAAACTGTGTTTACTTTTCATCTGCTATCTAAAGTTTTTCTCGTGTGACAATGATACTGGTGTGGAAGACATCACCTCCTTTTCATCTTTCGTATATATAATCAACGATTATTCATTGTAATTCAAAAACAGTTACAAAAAAATTTTAATTTACATTTGTTGGTTTGTTTCTTTATTGTTTGATGGGCCCGTGGTGTATTTGGAGGTCAGATGATGGCTGTCAGCCTGCTCTCTTCTACCGTGTGGCTCCCAGAGCCTGAACTCGGGCCATAAGCTGGGCAGCAGGTAGGGCCCTGGAGCCAGACCAGAAATGACTTTAGATATTAAACCTAGAATAAACAAAATACAAGAATTCCATTTAATTTTTATTGAGGATTTTTATTTGGGGAATGGGAATAGAGCTCAGTAAATAAAGTACTTGGTGCCCAGACATGAGGGCACAAATTCAATCCGAGAATCCTTGTGAGAAAGTCTAGTCCTAACACCACCGGGAAGATGGACAGGAGGATCCCTGGGGCTCCCTGGCCAGCCAGACCACCATCTCATTAGTGAGCTCAGGTCATGTGAAAGACCCTTCTCAAACAGTAATGTGGGCAGCTCCTTCAGACTGATGCCTTAGACAGACAAACACACACAGACACACACACACAAACATACACGCATGCTGGCGCGCACACACACATACACAGGCACCTACAACCACACATGCACATGCACATATACTCCAATAAATGAATGAATAAACACACAAACGAGAATTAATATTTGACCTCTAAAGATGCAGTTTTTATTAGGGAAACAATCTTGAAATGATTTCCAAATTAATTTTTTCCTTAAATATTTTTGACAGCGTCAGCACTACAAGCCTGTCAGTTGAAATATTTGTTCTTAACTTTCATCATTTGCGAGCTGATGGAATAAAGAGCATAGCTACAAACCTTTTCCAGTGATAAAATTCATAATTTTCAGGTTCTAGGAAAAAGACTAAGTAAGATTTTTAAGCTGATTTGAGATTTTTTTTTCCTAAAGACTAATTCAAGTAACTGTCTGATTATAACGCCTGTCAATTTCATATATTATTTTTGAATTCTCTGTTAAGTGATGTCTTCTGGTTTTCCATAAATTAGCATATCTTCTTTGATGTTTAATAAAGTGCTTGCTTTCTAACATTTGACTATGTCCATCATAGGAAAAACTTACGTTAAAAAAATTTTTTTAATTATATTAAATTAATGGGGAAAAAAAAAACACAAGAATTTGGGTGAATTCCCATGTTTCTTTGAGGCCTACTGATTTGTGTTTATAGTCATGTATAGCATACTACAGTGTAACATACAACCGTGTCACTGACAAAGCAGTAACCACACACTAAATGTGAGCCTATCCGATATACCATATTGCTTTCTCTAAGCAATCTTCCTTGGTTTTTAGCCCTCTCCCAATTTCTCGGGCACGAATTGCATAGTTGCTTATTTTTCCCTTCCCAGCATTGAATATCTAATGTTGCCTATCCTTGGTGAAAAAATTGCCCGTGTCTACTATCTGCAAGACTAGGGACTTCTCTGGCACTAAGAAAAAAATATGTCACAACTGGAATATATTTCTACCATATTCGATTGGTGTCCTCTGTATCCATAAGGAGAGCCTGTAAGCTCAGTGAGAAAAGTTTATTTTTCTCTGGGCCTAGCGCCTAAGCATCTCCTGAAGAGAGTGGAAAGAGGCGGCGGAACAGGTCATTAGCTGAAAATCTCGGTCAGCTCAGGTTCATCCACTCAGGTTCTTCCGCACTACCCATTTAAGGTTGGAAGGATCCGTGAGGGAGTCAGGAGCCACTGGGTCCATCTCGACCCCAGTGCTGAGTCTAGAGGCCGCGGGGGGGGGGGGGGAGGAGCACTGTTTGTCTCTCCCTGTTATAACTTTGGCAGTACCTGAATAATATTGGCTAGCCTACCTTCTTACAGTAGTTGCTTTCCCAGATTTCAGGGTCTCTGCGGCCCCTTTAAGACCAAGCTCTATAAAAAAGGCTCTGGTGCCCTCAGCCCCAGAGGGGCAAAAAACCTCACTACCCAGTCTGGCTCTGCTCAAGACTGGGACCTAGGCTTCCAACTCATTTGTAGGTACAAAAATCATATTTAACACTAATTTTGCATTTTATTCCAAAAAAATAGGTAACATACTAGCCTTGTGCCCTAATAAAAAGCACAAAAATTACAATATACACTTCCATTTTGAAAGCATATCACCTGAAAAAAAGTGTCATATTAAAATGACATAATTCATGTTTTTGAAACTCAAATTACACATTCTGTACATTATCATTTGAAGGATATCAAGGAATCATGCATACATACATACATACATACATACATACATACATACATACACATACACACACATACACACATACCACACCACACCACACCACACATACACACACACACACACACACACACACACAGCAGTTAAAGCCAAACATTTTGGCTAAAGGAAGGAGCGTAAAGAGTTATTATTATAATCTTTGTTATTATTGTTGGGCCTTTCTGTTCACACTGAAATTTCTAAATGTATAAATTAACAACTTTTGCTTTTCTTAAATATCAGCAAAGAGATGTAAAGATAAATTAGCATGTTTTAAAGTCTTTATATTTTTATACTTAAGAAGCTAATGTTCCTTAAGGTTGTTTTTCATTTGTGTGTGTGTGTGTGTGTGTGTGTGTGTGTGTGTGTGTGTGTATGTGAAGAATGTGGAAGTCAGCAGACAACTTGAGAAAATCATTTCCTTCCTTCCTTCCTTCCTTCCTTCCTTCCTTCCTTCCTTCCTTCCTCCCTCCCTCCCTCCCTCCCTCCCTCCCTCCCTTCCTTCCCTCCTTCTTTCCATGTGGAACCTAGGAATGAAATTCAGGTCATCAGGTTTGGTGACAAGCATCTGTCCACTGAGCCATCTTGCTAGCCCATGAACACGGAGGGGAAGAAAGTACTCACATTAGTAAGATTTTTATTCAACTTGGCATCAAAAACATAAATTAAAAGAGCAAATGGGACCGTCTTTGGCTTCACAAAGACAAGAGAAAGAGGCAGAGAAAAGTGGCATTTTCCCATGATGCTGAGCACACGGGAAGTCACCTGGCTCTGTCAAAACTTAAAATATACTCAGAGAAAGCTCGTGCTCTTAAAGTCAACCATGGCATAGAATAACATACAAATATCATTCTTTTAATGTCATTATCTTGTAGTCATGGACATTTTTAGTTAACTGATTAAAGAACAGAGACATTAAAAAAAAGATACGTCAGGTCCTCAACAAGTAAAAAAATGTGTTTATTAGATTCTTCATGATTAGACACCTAGCTCACAATGTTTCTTGTAGAAAGAAAGGTAGTCCCAAGCCCAGGGCGGCATAGAAGTCACACTGAGAGGGACCTGTGATACACCTTGGCTTCCTCCCCTTCAGGAAACAGATGCTGAAGAATTATCATTGAGCAAGGTGCTCGTTACGAGCTATTTATACTTGGAGCTCCGTAGTAGCTCTTGCCCCAAGTCACCTACGTTCCAATGGAGGAAAAAACTCACACAAAACAAATCATTAAAACGTTCTGTGCACATGTCAAGGTGTACTTGGGACGGAAGAGCTATCTTTAGGGGAGGGAACAGAAAATATTTCATTGAAAGATGCTACAGAAGAACACCTTATGAGACTGAAAGTCAAACTACCTAACTGGAAGCAGTTTAAAGTGTGATAAAGAGGACCAGGGGGGTACCTTAGTAGCTAGGGGTGGCTAGCGCACACCACAAGGTGGCATGTGAGAACTGACCAGCTTTCCTCTGACTTCCACCTGTGCAAGAGAGGGAGGGAGGGAGGGAGGGAGGGAGGGAGGGAAGAAGGCTGCTTGTTTTCTAAATGTGATAAACAGGATCACGGCACACCAGATCTTCACTACAGTTGTCCACTGGTCTACTTCCTTCGCCATCTTCACTCAGGGGTCATCCTGACCCAAACATCGCCAGCATACCACATTATTCATGGAATTCTTTCCTATGGCTGAAAGAATTGTCTGTAGTTCATTTTTCCCAAATACCACCCTGAATCTGCCAACTGGAGTTCCTCCCTTTAGAATCTCTCTCTTTAACTTTACTTGCTTGGGCAATGTTTCAAATTCTGTACATATAATCCAAGAACCACCACTGAGACAAGCATCAATATTACTCCCATTTCTCAGATGAAGTAACTGACACTCAGCAAGGTAGAGACAATTAATTTATTTCCTTTTCCTCACAACTTTGTAGAAGAGTCATCACTCTAGGTGAGAAGATGAGAAGAAGTTGAAAATGCTGTTAAGCTATTTCTTGCCATAATTTTTTGCTCTGGGACAGGCACTTGTGCCTTGGCACATGGTCCTTTCTTATCAGTCTACTAATGAGGCTAACCCTTTGATTTCTTAGGAGAAAATCAGTCATCACTTTGACCAGCATCACCCCACCCTACGACTCCCTAGAACTCCAGACCTGAGAAACACATCTACTCTTACCATGATAGAGAAGCAGCTTAGCTTGAAGAGATGACAAGAGAGGTAAGCCAAGACTGGGAGATGGTTAAAAGGGGGAAAACAATTGTCTCATGGTGTCTACAGAGATCTCAGGTCATCACAAGGCTGTACACCCACGTGAGCCCTGCTTTCCGGCAAGTGCGCCTGATTTAACACCCCCACTACAACGCCTCTGCTGCCCAGTTAAATTTACACTGTCCAGCAATGTGGGGATGAGCCAGTAGCCTATCCTGTTGGACCAGATGGGTTGAGAGTCTCTGTCAACACCAATACTATTTTGTACTATGGACTAAAATACTTTCAACATTATCCCCAAGGAATTTTTTTTCATTACAGAAGTAAAATTCTGAAAACTTAAAAGTGTTTCTCCCAAAATACTGACATTTAAAAAAATCATCACTATTCTGTGTAGCCATTGACGAAACAGAACTTTTGTATTAGACAACCTTGAATTGAGCCCCAAATAATCTATTGTTTATGGGATCTTAAACAAGTTATTGGACTGTGCTAAGCCTCATAATCTATGAAAGTATGCATATGTTTTAAAGTCTTTGTGAGTGTTAAAGGGGTGTGTGTGTGTGTGTGTGTGTGTGTGTAAGAGAGGGAGAGAGAGAGAGAATGGATGAGTATGTCTATGAGTGTATATGTGTGTCTGTATGTGTGTATGCAACTGATCACATAGTGGATGACAGTGGATGAATACAATAAATAATAAATGGCTTTCTTTCTATAGAGAACTCCAGGATTCACACAGTATGAGCCTCATTTTCTCAGATATAATGAATCTACAGCACACTGGGTAGTCAACTGTCACTGATTTTTCTGTCGCATGAGTCCTTACTGAAGGTCTGACATGGACTAAATTTTAGGTTCTCCAATGATGACTAAAATACCTTTCACCCTAAGGAGTTTGAAGACAAATGGACATATGATTCAATTTTGCTTAATGTTTAATTATGCTTAAGTGTTTCTACATAGAGGCTCACAACTACCTGTAATTCCAGTGCTAAGGGATCTGACCCTTTTCCATCATCTACAGGCATGGGACCACCCAAGCACCCAGTGCTCTGTACCATCCCCAACACTCATGTAAAAATATAAGGAAGATATGAAGTTGGGATGGAGACAGAGTGGAAAGTACTAGGAAGAGTTTGATAGAAGGAAGTGCTACATGGATATAATGTATACATTGTATCAAAGTATGGAAATCTAGTAAAACACTAATAAAACAGTAATATTAAATATACGTATTATAACATCTGACACCTCCTGGTGACCTAAGTAGAATCTACTAATCTAAATAAAGATTCGTATCCCCTTGGAATAAGTCCTGTATCCCAATAAAATCCATGTTTACTTTGGTCAGCAGATAATCTCCTCCAACAAGCATTTCATTCAACAAATAACTATTCCTAGGCATTGATTATTCCTCAGTGTTCTGTCATAAATGCTGTTTAACTTACTATGGCCAGAGTTTATCATATGCATATTCTAATGCACAAAAGGAAGAAGAAAGAACAAGAAATTAAAATCCATTGACAAAAAAATGTAATTCTACTAGGTACCCAGAGCCTCTAGCAATTGATTTCAAGTAGATACTGTCTGATTGCTTGTCATCTTATTTATATGCAGAAATCTCAACTTCAACTCCTGTTAGAGGCAATCTTATTAGCATTACTGTATCCTCCATTAGCAACTGTCATCTCTGCTCACTGTGCTTCTAAGGCACTCAGCGGAGCATAGGGCTGAGAAAATGATCTCACTGATTCTGGCACCATCCCAAATATTGGCCACTTCCCTTGTACATGGTACAACAAATGGACATTTCGACATCCTAGTTACATATGAAAACGCACAGCCGAATATTAATTTTTGAACTTAGAAGTACAAGGAAATCACAGAGAAAACAGCACACATTAAGTCAAATCCCACTAATTGAAAGCAATCAGGCACTCCATCCTGAAAGACTCTGGTTTCTGGTCTTCATTTTTTTACTTTTCCCTAACTGAGGTCTTAAATTGAACAGGGAGACAGACATGAGACCTAGTAGCAGATAGGTGATAGATTCAATACATCAATGAAAACACCTGAAATAGAAAAATGCACTTTTGTACATTTCTGTATAAACAAATACTGAAGTGGATTGTTTTAAAAAAATAAATAAAAGATGTGGTTCAAAGGAGCAGAGAAGACAGGAGCACAGGAAAGGCTACAGTGCAAAGCAACATGGTACCTAGACATGCATGACAGTCAAACTCATGTTCTGAGAGCCGGAAGCACTTCCAGGATGGTTTATTTGAATAGCATCTGAAAGTGTGAAGTCTAACAAGACTTAAAGTATATATATATATATATATATATATATATATATATATATATATATATATATATATATATATATATATATATATATATATATATATATATATATATATATGGTTATTTTCTTATATTTAACTGCTAAATTATTTTGGTATAGAATTAAAAACTAAAATATGCTAAGGCTCAGTATTAAATGCTGCTGAAGTGCTGTCTTTCTTCTACAGACTAAAACCTGCCATAAACAATTCTGAACTTTTGAGTACAACAAACATGTTAGAGTTTTTGTTTTGGTTTGGATTTTTTGCTTTGTTTCCGAGTTCAGAAATGAGTCCGTTATGATTGCGACAACAGTGACTAATTTCAGTAAACATTAATTGAATGTTGGATAATTCTCTCCTAGACACTGAAAGACGTAAGGCTGCCACCTCTGCAGAGAAAGAGCAAGGCCTTATTTATTTAGTTAAGGAATAAAAATAGAGAGATACTAAATTACCGTGCATGGTATATGTAGTGGGAGACATGCAGAAAAAACAAATTGCTAAGCTGTTCAAAGCAGGGGAAAATCACCACTATTTGTGAAGACTAAAATAGGCATCACAGAGGAGGCAGCACTCACATGGGTGAGTACTGAGAGACGGAAAGGACTCTGATGGGCACAGAGGCATGGCTACTAATTTGACAAGACAAAAAGTAAAGGTCCACAGAGGCTAAGAGCCTGTATCTCAACTCTGGTTATACCATCAATAAGCTGCCTGATTCAGGATAGATCATTAAAGCTGTCTCACCTTACTGTAGTCTAAAGTTGGGCAAATAAGTTCATGTGCATCTTAGAGTTCACATTATAGTCAAATTAAATTAATTAATATACACAACTTGCTTAGGCTATTGCATAGAACATGAGAAGTATTTTGAAAGTTAGCTGTTATGATTCTGGGTAGAGCAAAAGCATAGTTGAAGTGAAATGTGTGTCTAGAATAATGAACAATTGGCTATAATGGAGAACATAGACTGAGGAATAAGGAAAGATGAAGCTACTGGGATAGATAGACAACGTTTTATAGAAAGAACTGAATGTCAGAGAAGAATTTTCTCTGAAGTATATGGGAACTACGGTATCAATGAGATTTTTTTTTCACTTTTAGTCTTGATTCAGATTACAATAGATGTACTTCTTTGGAAGATACATCTGGCCTTGATTTAGCCCTGGATTAGTGGTGGGACAGACAAAATGTGAAGGAAGACTATTTTAGAGAGCAAATAAAAAGTTGGAAGAATCTGTCTAGGATAGCAGTAATAGAGATTAAAAAGAAGAAGAAGAAGGTATTCCCTCATCTGTTCACAGTATTATTTTAAAGGATTATGACTTGGGTTTGTAGCTACATTATGATGTCACAAAATTAAAAATTTGGATACACTGGTGTAATCATGGAGCAACAAGTGGGTAACCAACCATTTTCTGATTGAATTTGAGGCCTAGTACTCTAGACTTGGTCAAAAGTCTATGAATAGAAAAGTTACAGGTCCTGGTTTTGGAGGAAGAAACTACTGCTGTTTTGCTAAAACTACATATAGCTAGAGCTAAATGCAACATATAGAACGTATAACTAACCTGCCTTCTAAATATTCATGTTTATCATCCTGGAGGCAATTGTAAAAGAAATAGGACCAAGTAAGAGCTCTGAGGCAGAGAACGAAGGTAAAGGACTCCAAAGAAAAAGCCTAGGAACTCTACAATGAGAGCAAACAGCTGGAGATCTGAGCAGGGGACAGGGGAACAGGACATAAACAAGAAGGTGGGGTCACCAGTCTTGATTCCCAGGAGCTTGTTAGCATCTCATATGGAAACGACTCCACTCAAGTAAAATTCTATAGCTTTAGGTGGAAGATAAGTCCCCTTCTTCCTGGCACCCTGCCTTCTGAGCAGTTATGGGTACCATGCCTGAAGGAAGACTTCCCTGCCCTGAAGCTGAAAGCCCAAGTGTACCAAGGCTCACTTACAGAACCCGCCCTTCCAGTGATGCGCAAATCTAGAGACCAACTGCTTCGACTCAAGTCTTAGCCAAATGATGGCGGTGATTTCTAGAGAGATAAATAACTTTACCTTGCGACATTTCTGTAGTTAGTACAGATTTTAACTCTTTATGAAGGAAGCATGTCCCATATGTTCATCTTTTTATGATTGTTGTTCTTACTGTTGCTGTTTGAGACTATCTTGCTGTGTACCCCAACTGTCCTGCTACTCACAGTATAGTCCAGGCTGACCTTGAACTCAGCAGCTCTCAGTCATCCTCTTGTCTCAGCTTTTCAAGTACTAAAATTACAAACACATACCACCATGTCCAACCCAATCCCAATCGTGTGTGTGTGTGTGTGTGTGTGTGTGTGTGTGTGTGTGTGTGTAATAGCTGTGCCAATTTCCCAACCTAGGCCCTGAATTCAACAAAATACTTTTCTTCAAGAAAATCAAATGAAATGTGTGCTGCCTCTAGCTGGCATTGGTAGCTCATAATCTGTAGCTCTCTCTTTTCTAATATTCACTCAATTGACCCTGAGCCTGTGTTTTCCATTAACTACATTTTGGATCCCATCAACACTACCCCAGTCCAGGGGTTCCCATTGTCTCATTACTTCTAGCATCTCTACAGCAATCAACACCAAGTTTTAGGATTTATGCTGCAACAAAAAAAAATTGTATGTTTTCCACTTCTCTTTATTCCTCACCAGAAAGAGACCTATCATTTTTTATTAATTTCTTTACTTTGCATCCTAACCAAAGTTTCCCCTCCCTCCTCACCCCCCAGTCCTTCCCTCTACCTCACCCCTTTCTATTCCTCCTCCCTTTCTCTTCAGAAAAGGGGAGGAGGCCTCTCATTTTAATATGGCCCATGACCAGCCTACAAAAGATATTCCCTTAACGCAGGCCTTCTGATCCGTTCCATTTGTGTGATTTTTTAGCTTTTACTTTTACTTTTTCTTGTAATTCTTAATCATAGTTGATCAAGCATATACTGTAGTAGATTTTGATTTTTTTTTCTTATTAGTAGTAGTACATATTTTAGCAGGCAGTTGTTATTTTGCATATGCTTTCTCTTTGAAGGAAGTAAAGAAATAGTTTATTGCTCTTCTTCGTACAGTAAGTTTGTAGAAGGCACAAAGAATAGAGTATGTGGCATGCATGCAAAGCAATTCTAGTATCTCATGACATGGAACCTCAGTTCTGGACACAAAACTGAGCAAATGACCTAAGCCAGGCCTGGGGAAGAGGACATGGGAACTACTGTGTGAGCTAAAAGAGAGAACCTCTGTTCTTCCTTTCTATCTTTCTCTCTCTCTCTCTCTCTCTCTCTCTCTGTGTGTGTCTTTCCTTCCTTCCTTCCTTATTTTTTATTGAAAATAGATTCTTTTATACAATACATCCCAAGCACAGATTCCCCTCCCTCCACTACGCTCCGTTCCCCCACTTCCTCTCTCCCTCAGACCCACTCACTCCTCCTCCCAGTTAACCCTCAGAAAAGAGCAGGCCTCCAAGAGACAACAGCCAAACAGAACAAAACAAGATACATTAAGACACAGCAAAAGCCCTCAAATCGAGGCTGGACAAGGTAACCCAATAAGAGGAAAAGAGTCCCAAGAAAGAGGCCGAAGAATCAGTGATACACTGGCTCCCACCATTAGGCGTCTCACAAGAGCACCAAACTAACAGCTATCATATATATGCAGAGGACCTGGTGCAGGCTGCTTGCAGGCCTGGCGATTGCTGCTGCAGTCTCTGTGAGTCCATATGAGGCCAGCTTAGTTGATTCAGAGGGCCCTGTGCTCCTGGTGTCCACCATCCTCTCTGACTCCTACAATCTCCTCCCCCACTCTGGCTTCTGTTCTTAGGGCCTGGATACTCAGAGGAATCTAGAGCTGCTTGGGATCGTCCCTAAGATTTTTTTTTTCAGGTAAACTAACCAGTATCCTTTAGAGAAAAAATGAATCTATTTGAGCTAGTTTTCTGTCACATGAAACTATGCATCATACCAAGATAGCTCTTACAAATCAAACACCATTTTAGGCACTTAATAGAAGTCAAATATATGTTTACCCACAAATGACTTGTAGTATAGTAGATTCAGTGGATGTATAGGAGATCCCAAATTACCAAAGACATAAATAACTTAAATAACTTGGTGAATTATGGTACTTCCCTAATAAAAAATATTGAGGGTGTTGCACGTGAGGGTTTTAAATTTTCCAGTTTGTACCATTCCTTAAAAATCAAAAATAAGGCTCCCCCAGCCAGAACCGCGCCGCCGCGCCATCTTTCCTCTGAGCCCAGCGGACACAGCTAGGGACACCCCAGGACTTTAAGATCGCATTGGGGTTACGCGTGAGTGCAGAGGTGGTTTTGGGAGCAGCGGGTCAGCAGTTCACTCCAGGGGCAGGAACTGAGAACTCCGCCCCACCGGAGGCTGGGCCTCC
>LR749714.1:936690-964465 GCA_902729485.2 Mus minutoides
GCCATCAGTGGGAAGAGAGGCCCCTTGGTTATGCAGACTTTATTTGCCCCAATACAGGGGAACACCGGGGCCAGGGGGTGGGAGCGGGTGGGTAGGGTAGCAGGGCCGGGAGGGGGGAGGATATAGGGAACTTTCTGGATAACACTTGAAATGTAAATGAAGAAAATATCTAATAAAAGTTGAAAAAAAAAAAAAATCAAAAATAAGTAAATTCATAAACCCCAACTAAAGAAAAAGGAAAATGTTTAATAAAATCATAAAATGAATTATAATTTATCAGAGTGTTTACAACTCTGTGGATAGCACTGAATCTAAAAGTCAGTTACAGAAAACTATTCTTCTGGATTGAATCTAATGTGCTCAAGGCTTGGTCACCACCCTGTGAGGAGAACTTTATAGTGGGAGTTTAGTTAGGGGAAGGTAGGTCTTGGGAAGAGTGGATGTCCTTGAAGATGACATCAGAGCCTTAGCCTCTCCCTTTCACTG
Source organism: Mus minutoides (assembly GCA_902729485.2). NCBI lineage: Eukaryota > Metazoa > Chordata > Mammalia > Rodentia > Muridae > Mus > Mus minutoides. The sequence goes on from LR749714.1 coordinate 937,177, forward strand.
CACACTCCACCCCTACACTCCACACCCCCTATACCCTACACACCACACACTACACCCCACACCCCACATCTTACATCTCACCCCCACACCCCACTCTATACCCCACATCCCACCCCACATCCTACACCCCAAACCCCATACACTCCACCCCACAACCCACACCCTACATCCCAGCCCACATCCCACACCCTACACCCCACATCCCACCCCATATACCACAGCCCACCCTACACCCCACACCCTACACCTCACCCCCAAACCCTACCCCACACCCCATACCCCATACCCCATACCCCATACCCCATACCCCAAACTCACCCTGCACCTCACATACTTAACCCCATACCACACACCACACACCACACACCACACCCCTGCCTCTGTGGTGTGAGTTGCTTTCCCAGTCCTGTGCTGTTACCATGGGGCAGCGAGGCTCAGCAAACATGGACTGGAGCTTTGGAAACCACAATCCAAAATAACCCCTTTCTTCTTATGAGTTGCATATGCCACTGTTTGTTATGGTGACAGAAAGCTGACTAACGCAAATCTGTAGAGTATGATAGTACTTATATAAAACTCAAAACCAAGAGAATGCAAAAGGAAGTTATGAATAAATGTATGTGTGTTAAATTAGCTCAAAGCATCAGTGAGGACAGTGGGCACTTGGAAGAAGGGGAGCAACCATCACAGACAGCTCCAGGAACATTGCTAATTTCCATCACTTACGCTGACACTAGGACTCATATCTGTTTATCCTCCTGAGAACTATGGGTCATAATTTACATACACAACACACATGTATACAGCAGATATTTTAATATGTTTTTGAAATTATTCCCATAATGGGCAGACTCCATCGTATTTACCTGCCATGTCTTGAATTTTAAAGCCTATCTGTAGACAGGTTGCCTCCGAGTTTTCACATATCTCCTTAGGGTTTGCTCTATGAATCCCTCTTCCAGCTTTATGCATGCTAGAAGATGGTTTCCAGTTCAGGAGACTGTGTTGTCTACTGAGTTCCATGCCTCCACGCTGTAATTTATATCAAGGTGACTCAATTCTGAACAGTGAAAAGGAGATTTTTAAAAAGTACACGTATACCAGTAAACTAAATGAACAGGCAAACGTCCCCTGAAATATTTCTCTGTGGGTTCCAAAATCCCCCAAACAAAATAACAATAAACAGAATGAATTGATGACAGCCACAGTTGCAGTTGTGTTGGATTCCTGGGTTTGTTTCACTTGATAATTAATCCTAATGAACCCTCTCCTTCTGTTTGGCCCTAACTAAGACGTAGCTCACTTGAGTTGTGCCGGCAGGTCTCAACTTGTGTGCACAAGTGGCCTCTTTAGGCCACAGGCATGCTGCCTTACACCTGGTACAGGCAGACAGCGCGCTTAGGACCCGTGGGTGTAACTCCGATGTATCTGTCAACACCAGTCAATGCCAAGCTGTGGCAACAATTGTCAAAAGTGGGGGCTCAGGCTCTGCTAGGAATTAGCTTTTCATTCCATTTAATCATGTTGCAAGTACCTACCACATACAAGGCACTCAACCAGGTGTTGGAAGTGATTGAAAGGCTGAGACCCAGTTCCCTCTTAGGTGTGTGTTCAATCTGGCAATTCTCAAACCTTCTCTTGCACCTGAGTCATCTGGAGGACTTGTGGAAGCCATTTCCCCGGGTTTAAGAATGTGCATACCTACTGCATCCCCCAGCAATGCTGCTGCTGAGGGTCCAGGGGAACACAGTGAGAAGCCTTGGTGCAAGCTGATCCTGAGACCCAGAAAGTCCCTCCTGTTGTTGGCATGTTTGGCAGTCGCTAAAAATCTGCCTTGGAAGCATTCTTCTTCCACATGTACAGCAAATATTTTGGAAAATATTATTGGCGCAATTAAATGTTACAGCAGTGATCATTGCTGACACCTGGTTACTCTTCCATGCCAGGCTGTGCTAACTGGTTCTGGTTCCCACGCAGTTTTGTTCACTGGATCCTGGCCAAAACCACTTAGGTTGGTGTTATCTCCATTGTTTCAGATGAAGCAACTAAGGAATAAAATTATTTTTAAAAAATCTTGCCCTAGTTTGGGCTTTTCCAATCTAAGCACTTGACATTTGAGGCTAGAGATTTCTTTGCACGTGAGGGGCAGGGAGTTGCCCTACGCCTTTAGCAATGTCTCTCGCTTCTACTCATTCTCTGTCAGGAAAAAAAAAAAAAAAAGCAGCACCTTGTTATAACAACCAAAATTGTCTCCAGGCATCATGAACTCTCTCTGACCGAAGTTGAGAGACACGGTCCTAGATACCCAGTCTAAGAAGGGGCTAGCCAGTGAGCATCTTATCTTCTGGGAGGTTATATGTGTTTTTACTTCAGAATCTCAGAATGTTAATGCTGGAAAGAAAGTTACAGACCATCTATGTATCTGAGTGAATCCTATTACTTTTCAACCAGGATTGAGGGCCACAGGGATATTACCCCCGAGATGTTAGAGCAATCTGCCAGGGACCAAGAGGGTTTCAGACCGATATTGACCTCAACTGCACAAAAGTTCCTTCATTTTATTTACCCCATTTTTCCCCTCAAGAAATCCTCCCAGCCCATGTGTGCCTATGACAAGTGTATTTTGCTCTCTGCCAACAAGTGCTCAAAAGGCAAAATGGCCTGGCTCCTTATCATTGCATGCTACAGAATGGATGAGAAAAACATGCTGAGTTCCCTGGGGAAAGTTTGTAAAATGGCAGGTCCAAGCAGAACAAACTGATGAGGGACAAAAACACCCATATGAACCTGCCTCTGTCTGCCTCTCAAAGAGACAGCTCTGCCGGTAAAAACACACGAGTTTGCCCAATATAAGGAAATCATGTACCTATATACAATTACAGAGCTATAAAGGTTAGCAACTTGAGTCACTCAGCCAAATAGTTTGCCTTGTCCAGAGTGCAAATTGCAGTAATTGGATGAAGACATCTGTACTATTTTAACCTGTCATGTTAAATATCTGTATTTTGTAACTCATCTTGATAGCTAATTTTCATGGAAATATGTGTTAATTGAGCAAAAAAGACATCTTTAAGATGGTTATCATAAGATAATCACACCCTAGGGCATTGTGAGGGAAGAGGTACTGCTCTGATCTGTGATTCTCCAAGGATATGATTATCACATGATAGCTGCCGCACCTCCCAAGTGAGAGCTCTCTGGGCTGCCTCCCTGCCCAGGTGCTGGTGGCGTGTCCGTCTGTTTCTCAGTGTTACAGTCATCTCTTCCCAGGAGGTTGTATGGTTTCTCAAAAAAAAAAAAAAAAAAAAAAAAAAAACAGTACCTTAGGGCAGGGCACAATCAGGAAATGGTGTTCTTTAGAGCAAGAAGATTACAGGAAAGGATAAGCTTATCTTTTTTTGGAAAACATTGCAGGCTCCCAGAGTCCGATGAAAGTCCTATGACCATCCTTCCCAAATCCCAGACTCGTGGTCTATATGCTTTGTCCCTGCATATGGTTGAATAATTCACAGCCACTTTGGTACCCTCTGTTTACAACATTTATTTTGTTGAGAGAGAGAGAGAGAGAGAGAGAGAGAGAGAGTGAGAGTGAGTGAGAGAGAGAGAGAGAGGAAGGAAAGAAGGAAGGAGGGAAGGAAGGAAGGAAGGAAGGAAGGAAGGAAGGAAGGAAGGAAGGAAGGAAGGAAGGAAGGAAAAAAAACCATTAGGTTTTTTTTGTCTATTTATCTTATTTTACTTTTTATTATCTTTAATCTTTTTTTACAGTCCAGTCATTATCCCCCTCCCATTCTGCCCTCCAACAGTTCCTCACCCCATTCCTTCTCTCCTGTCTCTCCACACCCCCACACCCCCACAAACACCCCACCAGAGCTCTCCATTCCCTGCGGCCTCAAGGGTTAGGTGCATTAGATTTTTAGCAAGCCTGTTTTCTGTGGTCTGGAGTATCGGGATATTTACTCACTACTACCACCCCTCCCCCAATCTATTGCTTTATATACATTTCCTGTCTTCAGAACATGGTGCAGAAAGGCAACTTAATGGATACAATAAAAAAAATATATCAATTAGCAATGTTGAAAATGACCTCTGTTCAGTTATGACAATTAGTTTCCACAACCAGCCAATTTACACAGAGGTGATTTCTAGGCGTTAGCAGGTCAGCTGGTTCTGCATCCTGAGGATATAACAGAAGAGCCGACGCGCTGACAGTAACTCTCGCCTTCTGAGTTCTAAAATTAACATGGAAGCAATAACAATATTTCTTAGAGGTGATACTGCTGAAGTCAATATGGAATGAAAACTGCATTTTCTTAATTTGTTATTTAAGCCTTCGGTTTCTTCAAATGAGGAGTTGCTATTATTGTAATGTTTACTTTTGAATACATAAACTGTGAAATAATGGCAAAAACACTTGAAAAGTAGCCAGAAGATAAGAGGGAAACCTCTCTGTTGCCTACATCCCTGATTTAAAGAAAAGGCATGCTTTAAGGCTGATCTTACAACTCCAGTTAGAAAAAAGGAGAAAGATTGTCAATCTTCAGTAATGTATAAAGATTTGAGGTGCTGGATGCATTTTCCTGGTTGAGTGCATGAAGTCGTCTTTGTTTCGGGTTTCCTTGGCAACCCTTCTCAAAGTGTGTACAGGAAGAGCAGGACCTAAATGGAGTCTGGTCTGAAGAGGGCCTTAAAGGGGGGTGGGGGGCGTCTAAGCTCCCTATTTTTATTCCTTTAGAAGTGCGTGTGTGAGATGAAGGATGTGCAGGACAGAGAACACCATTTTCCATGGCAAGGTACCCACGTGAGAGCCAGACAACAGTGAGCTTTGAAAGCCTGCGTTGTTTTTCTGGCTCTGAGACATCTACAGAGGCATGGACTTCCTAGACAGCTCCTTTTAAAGGCCATTTTCATCTCCAAACCACCTCAGCGCCCCGAGATGAGTAGGGAGCTGTCTGCCTGAGGTGAGGCTCCAACTCCGTGTGAGGTTTCTTGGTAGGAAATTTTCATGGCGATGACAGGTGGGATCGTTGGGATTTTTAACAAGTGGCTTTCACATTTCTAAAACAGTGTCTTGTTTAATTGTTACTGACACCTGTGGTTTCCACCCGACCTCAAACTCAGTCCTCTGCTCCCTGCCTAGACTGAATGACTGCTCTGTCTCAGACGTGTGCCCTGTGCTGCCCGGGACACTGCTTTCCTTAAAAGGTTCTTCCTTCTTGGCTTGTGACTCGTTTTCTGCTCTTCTGCCATCTTATTCGCTGGACAAGCTGTGAGTAAGAAAAGGCAATTGAGTATTTGTCAGAACAAAACAGAGTACCAAGTAACTCTGCAATCAAAATTTCAAAAAGCACTTTAACGTAGTATTTTAAAATAAAATTAAATGCAAAAAACTGTGAGGAACAAATTATCAGAATTATAACCAGGATTCATGCTGACTTGATCAAGTCACCGTTCACCACAAGGCTTCTATTTCCTCTCTTCTGCACCCACCTGCCATGCCGGCATCCCCAATTTTGCATTAATTCTTAGTTAGCACGCACAGAACATGCTATCATGATCTATGCATATACACATATGCACAAACACTCATATGCATACAAACACACATACATCCATACACACACACACACACAAACAAATTATCACTATCACACATGCTATCATACTCATACACATACAAACATTCACACAAATTCAGCCTTTTCTCATTAAAGTTTTCTTGACCCCCACCACCACACACAATCTGTATGTATATATATATATATATATATATATATATATATATATATATATATATATATATNTGTAGGTAGTCTTCAGATGTCTACTGTCTCTAGCTTCTGGTGCTGAGCGCTGTCTGCCTCTGTGGTGCTTACTCCTTTCTGGAAACACTGTGTACCTTCTCCCTGTGAGTGTGAGTCATCTTTCTTTTATCCTTCGTGCTCAGAACGATTGTCAGGCCAAGCCTACATTGTGTTGTTGGGATTTTTCCCTCCACAATTACTCCTGGAACTCAGTGAGCTCTTTCAATGTCTGGCTCAAGTCTCCTTTCAATACAGAGAAATTGTCTTCTATTATTTGTTTAGTTATTGTCTCGTCTCTATTTCCTACTATTTGTTCTTATAGAATTCCTGTCATTTACATCTGGAGAGCGCTGCCTGTCCTTGGACTTCTTTGTTTTTCCCTCTTCTGTTCTTTTCATCTTTCTGTTTCTGATAATGTTCTTTCCATACTTAGCTCTCCAACATGCTGAATCAGAATTTGCTGTAGACTCTTTTGTACTTTATGTATTGTCCTTTCACACTTTGGAAAAATTATAAACCTTTTAGTTCCAAGTGAGATGCTGTACGAGATTTGAACTTCAGGTTACCTTAATAATTTTTATTTTTATGAGATATTATAGCTTCACTAGCAATTCCATTTTTGTACAGACTATAGTCTGAATATTGTTCTTCTCCTAAGCTAATGCCCTTTCCTTTCTTAACCTGTACCTCACCCTCAAATCTGGAATCTTAGGAGCTATCAAGAGAAGTATCTTGCTTCTGATTTGGTATCAAGCTGCTGGTTTGCTTCCCAAGCATTAAAAGAAAGACCTCATCTTTCACTGCAATCAAGTTGCAATGGCTCATGTGTCTTTGATTGGGCTAAGGGAAGCCCAGATAGCTAGCAAAATAAACATACGTGGGGACATTTCTAGAAGAGATTTACATTGAGCCCAAGTCATTAGACCAAGAAAAGATCTGCCCTCACCAAGTAGTACAACAGAACAAGAAAGTGGTAGAAAATTAAATCCACTCCTGCCCCATCCATCTCCTTGAGATCGTCTATTTCCTCCTGTTCTTGGCCATAAATAAACATTCCTGACTTTGGTTTGGAAGACTAGCTGTACCACTACATAAGCTGCTATTCCTAGACCTGGGACTTTCCTGGTTCTTCAACTTACACATTTCCATATTTCATGTCCTCTCAGATTCCATAATCAGCTGATTCAGTTTCCATAAGAAATTCCATGCACCAGTTCTGTTTATAGAAGAAAACCTTGATTAATACACAAGGCTTGAAAGTTCTAAGCCTCCAGCCTGGGATACATGCAATGACCTACTCAGCATTCCCTCAGCTCCCGAAGCCCAAGTCTTTGGAAGGATTCCCGTCCCCAGCCGAATAACCCCTGGATGTCCATGATCTAAATCCTCTCCAGAATGAAAGGCATGCTGGTGTTCGCTTTGAATGCTCTGCGATAGTCTCTAGGCTCTTCAGCCCCCAAAATAACAGAATTGTTATGTGAAGGTTTATCCAAAAAGCAAGAGTGTGAACATTGTAAACTTGCATCTGAGAGGTGTTAGTGTGCTGAGTTTTATGTTTTTATGGTACTAGTTAAAATTGTTGCCTACTGAACATCAGTTTAGGAGCAAAATAGTCAGGATTCTGGTCTTCTTCTTTGTAAAGGTAGATTACTAGAATGCCTGCTTCTTTAGTTACACAGAGTATTGGGCTGTAGTTCTGTATGGTCCAGACACAGATGTTATGAGTTAGCTATGAATCTTCTTCAGATAATAGAAAGGATAACCAAAGTCAAACTTTCATTTCAATGATTTTTGGAAGAGCTAAAAACAGGGATGGAGTTAGGGCATGTTAATTGCTGACTGTCCAGCCACAAGCAATGGATGATTCTGGATTCCTTTGTTTACCAGCCACTGCTATTTGGATGAACATACAACAATTATTTCTCCATGCTCATTCAACTGGACTGATAGACAATTCTTCCGAAAGCACCGTGACTGCCTTTGTGAGGGAAGAAATGGGTTAACGTCAAGAAGCCACTGACTCTTTTGAATTCCAGTATCTAAGTGGCCATTGTTCCTCTCGGAATAGAATTTTCTAGAAGACAAAACACATACTAAAGCTCTATAAAGAAAATATCCATTAAAGATATGGAGACTGGGGTTCCACTAATGTAATAGGAAAATCCAACTTGCAAGTAAGATGCCAGAGTTGGATTGATTGCTGTGTACAACAGGGACATGAATATAAAGGCTCCCTGAGGTTAAATTGGGCTCCTGCATTGAAATTCTAATTAGAAATATGAGTGCCTCAACTCTGTGCAAGTACATGTGTGTTTAATTATTCCCCTTTTCCACCTTATCTCTTCCATTATTTTATACCCCTTCCCCTCCTCCTTTCTTGCTGTTTTCAAGCAACCCATGCTCCTCACTTAATCTAAGTGTAGGCCTTTCTTTAAGTTGGCATTAATTGACAAGCAGTGTTTAATTATTATTTTTCATGTGTGGAGAGGGCTAATATTAACTCTCCATGGGCCTGAAGGTGACTTCAGACCTCTTGTTTCTGGTGGCACCGCTCTGCCTCCGTGGCTGGCAGTTCTTTAGTCAGACAGACATGCCGTGTATTCTCCTTCATCTTAATGGTATGTGCTGATGTCTGTGCTAATTGAGGCTGCTGGGAGCTCCATTTGTCTTCTGTCACTTGTGTTCGTGAAACTGGCACTTTGGACAACTGAAGATTAAATCCACATCATATAACCCAAAAAGTGAAGAAAGGGGGAAACGTAGCCTAGAGCAATCACTAAGGGCCCCCTGAGGCCAGGAACCAGGGTTGTCAGACTGGCCTCCTCAGCAAGATCCAGAACTTAATGTTGCTCCATCTTTTATTAACTAATAACTAATATCCAGAAGAACCTATCAACTATGAAATCACGACAGACCACCAGAGCATGGGTCGGGCTTCTCCATCAAAGCTAAGGAAGCCGCTATAGCTCTAAGTGTGAGATGATTCACTCTTTAGGATGAGACCTTTTTCAGCATTCTTTACCACAACTCTATGTTGTACTTAAATTCAAAGGAAAAAAAATTAGGGATTTTTTTTAAGTTCCAATGTTTCAGGGTCACCTTCTAGATAATATTGAGCATTACACAGTTTGATTAAAATAAAATCAGTCAGTTTCCCCCTGATTCTTCTCTATAAATCCCTTCCAAAAATTTCCCAGCTCTTTTGTTCATTGTTTTTTTTTTAATTTTTTATTAGATATTTTCTTTATTTACATCTTCTGCTACATATGCATCTAGATACATGAGGTCTGGGGGTACTGGTTAGTTCATATTGTTCTACCTAAAGGGTTGTAGACCCCTTCAGCTCCTTGGATAATTTCTCTAGCTCCTCCATTGGGGGCCCTGTGTTCTATTCTATAGATGACTATGAGCATCTCCTTCTGTATTTGCCAGGCACTGACATAGCCTCACTCGAGATAGTTATATCAGGGTCCTTTCAGCAAAATCTTGCTGGCATATGCAATAGTGTCTGGGTTTGGTGGCTGATTACAAACTTTATATGCCTGCCCCAGTACAGGGGAATGCCAGGGCCAAGAAGTGGGAGTGGGCGGGTAGGGGAGCAGGGCAGGGAGAGGGTATAGGGAACTTTCGGGATAGCATTCGAAATGTAAATGTAAAAATTAGGGATTTTATGACACAGGAACCAAAGGCAAAGAAGCTAAAGTCCTGATATCCGAAATGTACTAAATGTTCTCTGCGGTCTAAGGAACCCACGATTGCAGGGCAGAAGTGAAAGCTAACCTCAGCAACTCGGAGGTTAAATCAAGAAACAGTGAACGCAGAAATGAGTCAAGAATTAAGACGAACGGATTCAGTAAGATTTTAGTCCAAGTTCAAGAGGTGGTAAGCCTAGGAAATTCAAAGAAGATAGGTCAAAGGCCACTTAGGGCCAGTGCTTGGATGTCAAGATAAAGTCATATGTCCTACCTCTCACTCAGCAAGAAGATGCCAAGGTCAGGAGTCCGTGAGCCTGACTGGAGAGATGCTGGGCACCTCTCTAACATGTAGTGCTCTATCAAAGAACCAGAGTTTGGTTCTCAGTCTTCACATCTGGAAGTTCACATCTGTCTATAACTCCAGCTGCAGGGATCTGATGCCTCTAGTCTCTAAGGACATTTGCACACATATTCACATAACTAGCCGTGTGTGTGTGTGTGTGTGTGTGTGTGTGTGTGTGAAATTTAAAATAATAAACATAAAAAGGAGTTCAAGAGACATGGCTTTTGACTCAATTATATACTAATTTTATATGAATTATCAAGAATGCATCTTTAAAGTTATGACAATGAATATTTTATAGAAATATTGTGTAGGATTAAATTAGATTATATATATAGACACATATATACATATATATACACATATATACATATATATATATGCATTTATATATATATATCTTTGAAGATTTAAAGGGTTTAAATTTTAATTATTATTTACTTGGGACACATGTTTTCTTCTAAGTAGGAGATAATAAGTTTATTTGGTACCATACTTCAGATACATAAAGAGTTAATCCTGCAAGAACGCGTGAGTGTGTGTGCGCGCGCACACACACACACACACACACACACACAGTTGTTCTGCTGTCTTTGAGATAGTAAAAAAGAAATACCTATTCACATAAAAGGATTTGCCTATGTCAGAGCTGGGATTGAAGCCTTCACACTGTTAGAGCCCAAAAGGGCAGAAACTCAGAAGGAGTTCTTTACTGAATATTCTTCTTTTGATCTAGACCTATACACTTGCCTTATTAGTCATCAAGAAAACAAATCAAACCAAAATCTGCAACTTTCAGACTCAACAAATACCAAGTTGAGTACTAGTGGTATAGGAGGAGGAGGAGGAGGAGGAAGAGGAGGAGGAGGAGGAGGAGGAGGAGGAGGAAGAGGAGGAGGAGAAAGAGAAGCCCCTCACTGCTTCTGTTTCTGATCCCCACTGGGGAAGTCTATACTTCCTCAGCTCTGGGCTCCACCTGCACCCACTGCAGCAGAAACTCCATAAAGGGAGCCCAGCAGTCAGATTCTGAGAAGTTCGACGGGAGACTGTGGTATGAACCATAGAAGTTTTGAGAACCTCTATTCCAGACAAGAACAAAAGCAGCAGATTAACACAATGTTTCTTCTGTAGAGCACCAAGAGACCTTGACTCATTTTAATGCATTTCGGTGTGAATGACATTTTAATCCAATATCTGCAATTAAAATACTATTTGTGTATGCACACCTAGAGCCATACCCTTAAACTTGAACTCATAGACTTGTTCAATGAAGTTCAACTTTCCACTCTTGACCTGAACAGACAAATGTCTTGGTCAAGTCTAATTTCCTGTAATACTTGAGAAATTCAAGCACTCATAAATTCTGAGCATATTTTTGTTTACTAAGGATTCTAATCAAGGTGTAAGCTCTTATAATTAGCCTTGGTAATAGAAATGTAAATTAAACTCAGTCCATTAATCTTAGCAAAATCCTTTCTTATTCTGCTTTTAATAGTATTTAAGCCTAGCTATTATGTTGATATCATTGTGAAATTCACAATATGCTTTATTAATATGGATCATTCAATCACAAATATAGTAAGAGGAATACAAAATAGGTTTGAGGAAAACAGAGATTACATTGTTTTTATAAACTTAGTGAAAGGAAAAGTAATGACTAGTAATGAGATAATATGTCCATTTTTCTCCTTTTATCCATTTTACAACAGTCAGCTACACAAGTATCAATAAGTGTAAAATCTCCTAGGAACCAGTCAATGATTTTCCCTAGCTATTTGAATATTTCATTGTTTTAGATACTATTTAAAAATGAAGCTTTAGGAAGCACCGCGCCAGAGAATGGGTGGGCAGAAGGGCCAAGCACTCTTGGCCCAGGAGTCCTACCCACAGTTCAAGTTCCTCCCTTACAGTTCAAGGTTCTAAAAGCTATACCCAGCCCATTTAAAGAAATCATTCTGCAAATATTTTCATAATACAATGGATTTTCCTGAAAATTCCTCATCAATAATTATCAACACTGAAAGCAAATCTTTCTACCAAAATGTTGGCGTTTTCAAAGTCAAAACCAGAGCAGACTGTAGCAATCCTTTCATGAACATTCTTTCACCAGCGTGCCCTAACAATACAGTAGCATGCAGATGCTGTCCATTCCTCCTTTGTATGGCCAGCAGCATCTACCTGGGGTGGAAAGGGGTACCCAGCTCCATGCTCCAGCCTGACATCAGGCTGCAGTAGAATTTTTAGCCCTTATCTTCTTATTTGAAATGTTGCTCTACACAGCTTGGCATGACACTCCTTGCTTAATAAAAAATTCTGATTTTTTTTCTCTCTCTCAAATGAAGCCTGAAAACTAAAGACTAACATTTCTAACCTTACAAAGTCTACTGATGAGAAACTAATGACCCAGGATTTAACATGCAAATCTTGAGGTTGAGGAGTCAAGGAGAAGGTATATGACAATACCTTATATCACAAATTGTATAGATTTAAAACTTAACATAGCTAGATATTTTAAATAACCCTTTATAATAGCCTTTTATAATTACAGTGGGACCCTCCTGTGTGTGAATTATGGTGTATTCATGTTTAGTTGCATTGACTGCACTCAGCTTTGAGCCATGTGCCTAGCAACACACTGAGTATGAATTAATGTGCAATAATTCATGGCCTGTTGTGCCATATTAAATATAGCATTGATTCAATTTTAGAACTGCAACATAATGACTCAAATATTTTTCAGAATGCTAAGTACCCCATACGATTTTCATTTAAGAGCCTGTTCACATTTGCAACCTCCACTTACAACAGCGATGTTTTCCTACTGCAGAGGAGAAAAAAAAGCCATTGCCCAAAAATTAAATAAAATGCCAATGGGAATTAACTCCTGAGTGACCCTGTTTCCCCCAATAAATATGAGTTTCCAAAAACCTGCTTTAAATATACAAAACAAAATTGAGAATCTGTCATTGTTGATCAAACGACTTGAGGAAGTCGCCTTACAAACTTTTCATTCTTTGTTCTCTATTATTCTGTGATTCACAATAGAAATAGTAGCATCGAGATGGGGGAGGGGAATGTCTGACAAAATGATGAAAGAGCTATGGCCTTGCTTTAACTGTGCTAATGTATGCTCCTAGGTCACGCAATCCCTTCTGTGACTCCATTTCCTCACCTATAAAATAGGTTTGATGCTATCTTTTATTGTTCCTATTGCAGAATTTGTTGTAAAAATCAGGGATGTTGCTATATAAATTTAAATCAGTGTACTGGAGATAGAGCAGTTCCCTAGCATGTATTAGGACTTGAGTACAATCTTCAGGGGAGATACAAAGGCAGACAGACAGACAGACAAACAGACAGACAGACAGACAAACAGACAGACAGACAGACAAACAGAGGAAAGGCAGACAGACAGATAGAAAATAGATGATAGCTGGGTGATAGATGATGGATGGATGGATAGATAGATAGATAGATAGATAGATAGAGCATAACATATAATGAACATTCAGAAGTGCTAGATAACAACAATTTACAGAAATTATTAGATAGTTGGTTAGCCTTTAGAAGGACCACTGTTATCCAGATTTAGAAACTAGACTCAACCTTCTATACTACAGGACAAAAACATGTATCACCTTTGTTCTCACAGTGAAGGTCTTTGTTACAGGAGTTTACTGAATCTATCAGTTCCTAGAATTCTCTTATATCACCACTGTACTTAATTTTTCTCATCCTCAGGGTGTGCCTACAATCCAGTTTACACTATGCCTCACCAGCAGGGACTACAGCATTGAGGTAGATCCATCTGCTTGGAATCCAGGAAAGGTCAGCCTGATTGCACTGAAGATGACGAGTTTAGATGACATAGCTGATGATGTAAGGTTTTGAGTTAGGGCTCTACAGAGACAGCATCTGCCTCTGATCTGTGCTTGCCCATCAGATAAGCTGTCTTTGGTGCTACAGTCATAAGTTACCATAAGTGTAAGTGTGGACTGTCTATGAACACAGGCACGAGGAAGGCTCGCTAAGCTAGCTTAGTTCTGCCATAAGTGAATGGTGAATGCTCTTTTGGGTCAGGCTTTTGAGCATTCCAAAATATTCTTCTGCATCCTATAAAACAACAGGTCAGAGTCCTCATGAGTCTGATACACCAATGACTTTTTCATTCTTCAATGCAAAATAAGAGCCCATTTAGACTTTCTTGTGCAATTATCACCTATTTGAATTCTGGTCACACTTATTCTGTTACCAATCTAGCTCTTTTTTCCCCCTATTTAGAAAAAAATAAATAGCTGTGTTGAGTTGCTGTTTCATTCTTACATTAATGAGACAATCATGATTTGATGTTTAATATGACAATTACGGCCTTCTTAGCTCGTCTTCTGAGGTCTGTATTCTCTCTACATTACAGAAGGAGAAAAGAGAAGAGGAAAGAGGTGGGGAAAGGTAGACAGAACTTCCATCCTCATGAATGTGAGGCAGGCACTGCCGCCCTCCTCACATGTAGTGAATAACTATATGTTTCTCCCCAGGAGGTGTGAGCGACTGTGAAAGTCCCTAAACACACTCCCCCCATCTTTGTTTCCTGTGGAAACCATTTTATTCTTCTACCCTCTTCACCATTAACCGTATCAACCTGCTGGTTCTGATATCACATCAAAATGTAACTGAATAGGTATTTCTGTAGATTACATATACAGGTTATCAGAAGGAGAAAAAGAAGTTGTACCAATGTGTCATTATTATCCTTGTACAGGGAAATTTTATGCATAAACCACAGAAACTCAACTGACATTACCTTGCTGCCTTGGAGAGTCTCTACCCTGTCCCTCAGAGCTCTGTAGGACCTGTTGGAGAGAGCAGCTAAGAACACCACCAAAACACTTGATCAGGTATGGACACATTTTGCTCCTTTCCCTATGCCACACACATACAGACATGTAAATACACATATGTACACACTAAATCACACATATATACACACACACATATGCACGCACACACACACACACACACACACACACACACACACACACACACACACACTCGAACCACAAATACAATTGACCACATCTCCATTCACTAAAACATTTTTCAGCCTTCTCTGTCCCTCAAGCTCAGCCCAGAGTGGTACAGGCCCTCAGTTCTAGAACTTAGGAGACCAAGACAGGAGGGATTGCTGAAATCCAGAAGTTCAGGACTCAGCTTTTTTAAAGCCGCCTTCACCTGTCTGTGCAAATTAACACCACTTTCTGCCAATTCTTTTGGAAGCTATCCTGTGAAGAAGCAAAGGCTAGTGGAGCATGAATGCCAACAACTAGATCTAGATTCTGCTTCAGTAACAAGTTATCCGTGTTGGGATAACTTTCTTTCTAGGCCAATTTGCTCATGGGTAATAAAATGTATGTTGATGGCTTACATGTTTAATATATCATGTCGATATCTGCTAAGTATGTAGAAAGTGACTGGCAAAGAGCCAGACTTCAGCCACTACTAGCTCCCAGGAGTGTTCCACTTCTCATCAGCTCTGTTTTTCATTTAATATGGCTCTGCTTCTGATCTGCTTTTTAATACTAACTGAGAACTCTGGGATGTCAGCTTGCACGTGTGATTTGTTTCTGATACTCTCTAGTTTCCTTTTAATTGTCCAGGGTCCTTGGGTTGTGTAGAATTCTTATGATAGAGTACCAGGTCAGACAGGAAACGAGGAAAACATACATACAAATGGAATTCTCAGGCCGAATTTGGAGAATCAAAATGTTGAAGGTTAAAGTCGGATGCCAGGGATGCCAATACATGATGAAGCACCAAATGCATTCATTCCCTTGACTCTCGGAACACTAGGTGGGGAGAGGTGAAACATCCCTTGCCCCCCTCATATTGCAATCTCTTCTCTATCATTCTGAAGACGATTTTGAAGTATTGGGTCGAAGTGACTTGCCTCTCCAGCCAGGCCTGGGAAGGGAACAGGAGTCTTAGAACTGGCCATGTAACTTGAGTGCCTCATAGGCTGCAGAGCTGAACTTGTTCATTAGCCTGCAGACAGAGATGGGATCTCCTCTTCCTTAGATTGCTTCCTTCTCTGGAACCACAAGCTCTCCTGCTGTCCCTCCTACCTCCCAGCCACAGATTGGCAGTCTCATTTAGACATTCTTCTTCTCTTTAAACCCTAAATAATGGTTTACCCAAGAGCCAAGGGTCTTCAACACTCTGACTCCTATCACAATCCTTTATACTTCTAGCTGATCTCTTTCCTTCCATGCACACAGTCATCCATCCCCTCTAGGACATTTTTCCCGAGCTTCCCTGAGCTCTGGGTGGGAGTATTCCACCACCACCCCACACTTGTCTCCCCATTTAGATCTCTAACACTCATTTTAAGCTCAACGCTATCAGATCGGAAGTCTTCGTTCCCTGCAATCCTCTCACTTCTCACCAGAAGGAATGGCATCATGATTTCCCCAGTTCTGCAGACCCAAAGCTAAGCCTTCATCCCTGGTGTTTCCTTCACACATATTCCATACATGCATGTTAAAACCGCTCCACTAGCTCCCATGCCTCCAGTCTCTCTGCCCCTTAGCCAACTGAATTCTTACTGAATCTGCTCTCTTTCTGTGCACAGTCCTCATCATCAGACCTCCACATAGTTTGTGCTCTCTCGTTATGGTGGTTTGAATATGCTTGGCCGAGGGCGTAGCACTATTTGGAGGTGTGGCCTTGTTGGAGAAAGTATGTCACTGTGGGAGTAGGCTTTGAAACCCTCCTCCTCGCTGCCTAGAAGAGCCTGTCTCCTACTGGTTACCTGCAGATCAAGATGTAGAACTCTCAGCTCCTCTAGCACCATGTCTGCCTGCACACTGCCACATTTCATGCCATGATGATAATGGACTGAATCTCTGAACCTAGAAGCCAGCCCTAATTAAATGTTGTTGTCCCTTATAAGAGTTGTCTTGGTCATGGTGTCTCTTCTCAGCAGTGGAAACCCTAACTAACACACTCATTCTTCAGTCTGCTCAAATAACCTCCCTTTAGAGAAACTTTTCTAAAAATAACCCAGGCCTCTGAAATTCCCCAGTTCCTTGTCTTGTTTTTATTTTTCCCTATATCTAATGTAGCCTGAATTCTTAATAATTTCATACTTTAACGGAAGACCTGAGAGCACAGAGAGCTTGTCTGTCTTGTTCCCTGTTTATCCGTGATGATGTAGCAGTACCTGGAGCACAATAAACACTAGGTAGGTGTTTGCTAGATGCATGAGTGAGCAGTGCATAACTAAGCATTCGGAGAGAGCTTACCTTGCACTGAATTATTGAAGCATAAAATAGCATAACATACTTGGCTCTTTTCCTCATGTTTTGTATGAAATGCAAATATTCACATATATAAACATTCAGAAATGTGACCATGTTAGATACATGTGATGAATAGTTCTATGTATTAAACTGGTGGGACCATGGATTATTTAGTCAAACATGATTCTGGATGCTTGCCTGGGGGTGTTCCTCAGATAGGACTATCATTTGTCAGTGGACTTTGAGTAAAAGAGATTACATTCCATAAGCAATTGGCTTCATGTAATCATTTGAAGATATCTGATAAAAAAAATATGGACCTCCAACAGTAAATGAAAATGACCTTTGAACATAAACTATTCTTTCTTTAGTCCTGCTTTGGATTTTTTACTCTCCACTTCTAGAAACTCCTCACACTCCTCTTAATACACACACACACACACACACACACACACACACACACACAGGTCCTGCTTCAAGGCAGAACTCTCCTACAGTGGGGGACTGGAGGGTGTTGCAACACATGGTAATGCTTCCTTCTTATGACCTTCAAAGGAAGTAAGCCAAGAGGCATGTCGGTAGAGGAGATGCTGGTAAAAGAAAAACACAGGCTTCCAGGCAGACAGTGTTTTCAGTGTCTCTTCGGGAAAAGAAGTGCAGGATTAAAGGAAGCTGAGCTCTGCCTGGTCTTCTTGCCTTGTATGAGAGGTGCAACCTAGATGTTTTATTTGGCAGGCCTTGCATTACAAGAGTCAAGTAGACTGTCACACACTCCCTCTCAGCAGAGGTCACAGAGAGCCTGATCCAAGGAAGAAAAACACTATACATATTCATTCCTCCTGCTGGCAAAGTTCATGCCCTCCCTCCCTCCCTGCAGAGTAGAATCAGGGAAGTCTGACACAACTCCAGGCTGCAGACACCCCCAGAAAACAGCAACCAACGTCCTCCTGAGTAGAGACCTCGTGCAGCCTGGAGCCGTCCAGTCAGCACTCACTCTGCTCCGAAACCTGTCAGACACCCGTGCTGCTCCAGCCTGTTATTTTGACATTAGCTCGACACGTTCACATGTCGCCCTCATTGTGTGAACTCCTACTCAGTGTTTTGTAATAACAGCAAAGACATCAATATTTAAAAACAATCAAATGTATGTTTGGTTTAAATAGGCAGTGGAACCACAATCACTTGAGAGGAGCCTACATGTATTTGCTCATTAAATGTAATTGCAGTTAACCACTCATATTGGACATCTCTCAGCAGTATCCATTTACCACAAAGAGTCAGGCATCTAATAGATCCAGTCCTACTTTTCTTTTAAAATATCAGAGTCTGGGGGTCAGAGAGATGGCTCTGCAGTTAAAAGCACTTGGCACTTTTGCAGTGGACCTGGATTCTCTTCCCAGCACCCACATGACAGGTCACAACCATCTGTAACTCTAGTTTCAGGGAATTGATGCCCTCTTCTGACCTCTAGGGAACCATGCATGTACATGCTATACATACATCTGTGTAGGTAATATATTCATACCATATAAATATATATGTGTATACATACATAAACATGTATGTACATATATACGTATACACACGCACATTCCTATACACATATACCAATATATAACATACACATATGCAAATATATAAATAATATTATAACATTATTTATATATATGTGTATATGTGTATGTGTATTTGTTTGTATATGTATATATAAATAGTGCATATATGTAATGAATCCCACTGACTTCTCAATTCAATGTCCAGCTCTCATCATCATTTAAAGACAATCTGACCATCCATAGACGGTATTTTCACAAATACCTTTAAACTGCAAACACCTCATCAGACTTCTGCTACATGAAGACAGCCATACATTTTATTTCAGTCTTCCCTTAAGCAAAGGAAGATGAGAAGTTATAACAGATGTCTATGGAAATGATTGACAGCACCCAATCCTACAGCATATTTCTTTAAGGTCCCTAGGTTTTAAGGAGTATATTTCTCCTGAGACACTGGTGAGCGAAAGCCATCTGGAAGCTCTTACATAGGCTGAATCAGCTTACTAACGCTGTGTGAACCAGTCTAGCCCACATCATAGTGTCAAGGTCAGAAGCATGAAATAAAATGGGGATAGTAAGGAAGTCAGATGGAAAACTAAGTGTGCTGGTTGCCTAAATACAACCTTTGGCTTCTTAGAACTTCTTAACTTGTGTGTTCCTAAGGAGTAAGGATGCCCTGCTGCTCCCTCCAAGGCCTGGTCCTGGAATCCTGACTCAGGCAACTAGGGAACAAAGGAAACGGCTGATACTGAAGAAACACCAGATACCCACAAAGAAAAGCAGGGATTGAGCAGGCTGTGCTCACTCTGATGGAGGCACCTACTATGCAGACCAGGAAACTCAGCATTTATTATGCACAAGAAAAGGAGGAGGGGCTAGCTAGTTTCCGTGGGAGAGCTCTGTAGATCAATCTCAGGTTGCAGTCACCTGAAAGGAGGAAGCCAAGGTTGCTAGTTTTCCACACTCAGGGGTCAATCATTCACAAACATTCATGTCGGACCCTAAGAAGGTATCCCTCTGAGCCTCACCCAAGCGAAAGCTTTGCCTTTGCTGTGCTGAGAGGCATTGTGGTACTTGTGCTCATGTCAACAACACAGACACTCAGGATTTCCTACGTTCCTCTCAATGCCACCTACAATTCATCACCAACTTGACCAATGTCCAAAGGCCCCAGAAAGGTCTGCAAAAATATGGTGATCTCTCCAAACATCCTAAACACTCTTAGACCTCAAAATTATTTTTCCATCCCACCCTCCTAAATTTTTGCATTCTTCAAAAATCAAGTAAAGATGGTAACCAGCTTGTGAAGTACATTTAGTATTTTTAAAACCTAATTGAAAACATAGATCTAACTAAAATAAACATAAATATGCACACAAGGTTTTCTTTCTTCCTTTCCTTTTTTTTTCTTTCTTTCTTTTTTTTTTTTTTTTGCTATACTTAATTTCATGGCATTATTTCAAACCAATAGCACTGTTTACCATATGCCAATCAAAACTGATTGGCAGTTTTCTAGCTTATTTTAATAAACAAGGAAAACAAAGCAATTATTATTTGATAGATGCTGTTTGGTAAATAAATGTGTTGAAGTGTGAGACTCTTGAGGGGAGAAGACTGACTTTTAAGCCCTTATGGCAACGAAATGACTTCCGTCTCCAGATGTCTGGAGGCCTCCGGAGAGTAACCGCATTACAAGAATCAGGTCAAGCAAGTCAAGTAACAAGCTGGGTAGGGCCAGTCCCTTCTTGGTCCCATTTCTACACTTCACCCAAACCACCAACACAAAGCAAAACCGGAAATGGCCTAGACATCAAATTAAGAGAAATGTCATGATACTCTCTTCAAACGTAGGATCCCTATAGCTCTTTTCTGAAACATCTCTTCAGACAGGACACAGGATGGCAAGCCACAGCATGGGATGTACAAGCACCTGACTTTAAGAAGACTCTACTTGCAACCAACAAATGTTCCTCCATGAGGAATATCTGCCCCATTCCTCCAAGTTCTTAATCCAGACTCGCTGTTCGAAAGGCCGGACACTGAAGCAGAACACACTGATGGCAGACTCACATGAAAATATTTAACTTCTAAAATTTCCTATCAGTATTTGGGCTACATAAGTGACTGTGCCTGGCTGTCATGGAGACTCACTAATGAAGAGAATGAATGCGGCCATCTTAGAGTGCATCTCCAGAGCCATGTGTGTTGACTTTAATACCGTCAAGCCTTTGCTAGTCCACGCCAACTTTTCTTCTACCAGGTGACTCATATTCCCCAGGTCTCCTCCCACCCAAGCATGTTCCTAGAAAATGTCTTAAAAACTTACTCAAGATAGGGTGGTATCTCACACTGCTAATTCCAGAACTTGGAATGCTGAGATAAGAGGACTGCCAGGCCAGTCTGGGCTATAGGGTAACACTCTATTAAAAACAAGCAAAAAAAAAAAAAAAAAACCAAATGGCAAATAAGTAAACAATAAGAGTCTTATCAGTGAAAAGGTTTAAGCTGTTGTTATTATTTTATAGTGTTGCATCCTGAAAACAATCTTTCTTGAATTAGATTTGGGATCCAGGTGCATCTGTTAATGGAAACTGGCAGCATTTTTACAAAATTTTAAAATTGCATTTTAACAGTGTCCAGTGCTTGAGTGATCTTCTGGACTCTGGAGAAGGAAGGCTCCTGAGGAAGAAGTCAGATGAGATCTGCTAGTCTAGCTCCATCCCTCTTCTCGCCATGTGCACACAACACTCAGCCTGGACTGGTTTTGTATCCCTGAGACAGAGGTTAACACAGGTAAAAGGGAATCTGTTTGTACTTTTATGAGGTAACTTAATCTCTACCCTCAGATTTAAGTCTTTCTGGCCAGTCAAGGCAGCCTTGCACTGGGGAGGTGGTCAGACTGGCAAAGTAGCATTCAGATGGGGCCAGTCAGGACCAATCAATGTCAAGGTTCTTTGGTGATAGATAAAACTATCAGAGAAGAATTTAAGGATATTGGTAGAGTAAGGATTGAGACCTATTGTACTTTTACTAAAGCTTACTTCTGATAAGATTAGCCTTACAGAGTTAGAGAAGGGACTGAAGGAGTTGAAGGGGTTTGCAACTCCATAGGAAGAACAACAATATCAACCTCCCCCCCAGAACTCCCAGGGACTAGGCCATCAGTAAAGGAGTACACATGGTTCCAGCTGCAGATGTACCAGAAGATGACCTTGTCATGCATCAATGGGAGGAGAGGTCCTTGGTCCTATGATAGATGTCCCAGTGTAGGGGAATCAAGGGCGAGGAGGTGGGAGTGGGGGAGTGGGTGGAGGAAGATGTGATAGGGTGTTTCCAGGGGGGAGGGAGACTGGGAAAGGGTTTGAAATGTAAATAAAGAAAATATCCTATCATAATATATATATATCATAATATATATATATATATATATATATATATATATATATATATATATATATATATATGCCTCACAATTGTGAAAAGTAATGGAAGCATTAGATGAGACTGGCCATGTTCAGGGTGGTGTGGCCACAGACAAACAGAAGTGTCAGAAAGCCACTGGGTAGCCTCACTTTACCCCTTGCGAGCCAATGTGGTTTTAGGAAAGCCCTTTCATTGCCTGCACCATCTAAACAGGGCACATCATCGATAACGCAGCTGTTATCATTAGTTAGCATGTATGGTTACATCCTATTTTTCAATATTTCTATATTTTATTTTATTTTTTTCAGCTATTCGATGGTATGGCAATAAGTGCCTTTGAAATTGGCATATCACTTTCCTTCTGCAGCGATTTAGTTGCCTGGTAGCAAAGCTTGAATTAAAAATAAAATAACTATGACTGTACATTGGCCCTGCCCATTAATGCCCAATGAATGCACAGCTCTATCAGTAAATAGCAAATTCATTATGGAGTGTTACCCCAGCTCTCACAAAAGAGCCACTTGATTCAGATCAGTTCTCCGTCTCCGTGCCTGCCTTTGCGTGTCATCTACCTTGGAAGGTGATGCTTGGAAGCCGTGTTAAGAATTTTAATCACAGATATTCTGTGCACATTGTGCAGAGAAGAGAAAAGGGGCTCCTGCCTTCCCAGACTCGCGTACAACCCCTGCCGTTTTCCTCACCTTGGATGATGTATTCAGGACTTAGAGTCATTTTTCCATATTATAACCATCTCTTTCACAGCTGGGGTGAAGGCAAGGAGAGAGAGTGTTAGATAGCTACAGGGAAAGACATAATTTAAGGGTCAGAACTCTTTTAAGATCGGTGTGGTGGGATTCGGGGTTCTTCTCTTCCATGTGTCCGGAAAAGGTTAGACTCTAGCGGCTGATCCTCTGCCCATCCTGCCTTGAAACCTGGCCGGCTCTAGCTGAGCTCTGCTAAAGCAGAGCTGCCTGCTCTGCCCTTATAGCTATTGTCAAGTCATTTAAAAATTGTTGAACATAATGGGGATTATTTCATTTAATCCTTCCCACAGCACTAGGAAAAACAGGCACTGTGATTAGCTCCTACTTCACAAGGGAGAAAATAGGGACTTGGAAAGCTTAAATAGCCACGTCTATGGTCCCCCTGGTAATAAGTGGACATTCCAACTCAAGTCTATGTACTCCAAGCCTGAGCGCCCAATCCTGTGTTCTGGCTTCCTCTGCCCAGCAGCTCCAGGCAGAGGACAGGGAAACACAGGAGCCCCCAGTCACTGACCCACTCACTATGTTAGTAGCACCAAAACACAATTCTCTTTTCTACCCTAGGTCTGTGTAGATGCTTTCAGAGCAGTCCAAGAATTCATGACTGCCTGTGTTCTGGCTCTGAAACTCTCTTCTTCTCGGGAAAGATTGGCTTGAACAATTCTTTCCTTCTCCCTGAGTATCTCTTATGGAAATCTACGTACAGTGACAAACTTAGCAAAGGTATCAATTTATTGGTTAGATCAAAAGAGATATAAAGTTTATGATAATGGTCATCAAATGTAGGCTGTATTGTGCTATACAATTTAACTCCAAGAAGTTCCTATAACTAAAGGTCAGTCTCTGCACCAGTGAGAACTCAAGCTAGTCCACACACTGGTAAGGGTCTATATCTATCACTGGTCTTCCATGAAATACTGAAGAAGTAGAAAATGGAAGACCAGAAACTTTAAGACAACTTGACAGGGTCATTTTATGTCTGTTGAATTAAGAATTAAATTTTAAGTTTTCCTAGAAATTCATTTATTAATCTATGACTAAAATTTATAACAAACAAAAAAACTCTCAGGTCTTTCAACACTTGAGGAAATACTGGAATTTGCATTGCCGTAACAAGCCAGTGCTTCAGAGGAGAGGTGCAGTATTTTGACTAAAGATACAGCCAAGAAATCTGTAGCCACAGTCACCCATGACCCCTGCCCCAGTGTTGGGGTTGGAGCATCATGTTGTGAATTTCTTTCTTTTGTGGGTTCCCTGGGGGATCTGTGGTGTACACTGTGTCCCTTAGAAAGAGCACATAAACCAGATGGTTGTGACACATGCTTTTAATCCCAGAACTTTGGAAGCAGAGACAGGTAGATCTCTGAGTCCGAGAGTACCCTGGTCTACAAAGTGAGTTCCAGAGAAACCCTGTTTCAAAAAGAAGAAAAGAGGAGAGAAAGCACACCTAAAGAGAGTCTCTAAAGAATGCCAATAGTTAATGGTATTGAATAGCAGATTATTGTTAAGAGATGTTTCTAATCAAATCATATAAAGTGAGAACACCCACTCTGAACGTGGGTGACACCTTCAGGTGGCAGACCAGATACAAAGGAGGTGGAGGGCAGAAACTGCTTCTTGCTTATTTGCATTTACTCCTACGAAGGCTCATCTATCCTGCTGTTGCTACCGTCCTTCACTGATTTAAGAACAGCTTCTCTGGACTTCCAGTATCAACTGAAGACCGAGTACCTCCTGGAATCCTCCAGCCCTTCAGCACCAGATTAGAACTATTAAGACATCTAGCCTCACAGACTGAACAAGTACCAGATTCTCAACCTGTCCAGTGTGAGACAGCCATTGATGAACTAGCCAGACCATTGAGCAAGCCAATCAAGTGTGTTTTTAATAAAGCCATCCTATTAGTGGTATGCTTCTAGAGAACTCTAACACACCAGCATCCCCCCCTTGGCATTCTCGCCCCTCCCTGAAGGGTCCCCTTTGTTTCCAAGATAGTTTTGTTTCTAATTGCATCTCATCTGTACACATGTGGCAAGATAAGATATAGGACCCACAAATGATGGAAAACACAGTATGCATCTTTCTGAGATTTAATTCACTTTATATGATGAGAATGATTACACGGGTATTTTTGAAACTTTTTTTTTTTTTTTTGCCACAGTGAGTAATCACCTGAGAGACTGAAATCCATGACTGAAGCATTCCAGGCAGATCTGTGTTAGTCACTCGGGTGCTTCTGCATAGGTGTTTTCCCTTTATGGCCCTCTGGTCTTCTTTATTTTTTTTTATTATTAAAATTTTTTGTTTGTTTGTTTTTTTCGAGACAGGGTTTCTCTGTGTAGCCCTGGCTGTCCTGGAACTCACTTTGTAGACCAGGCTGGCCTCGAACTCAGAAATCCGCCTGCCTCTGCCTCCCGAGTGCTGGGATTAAAGGCGTGCGCCACCACGCCCGGCCCCTGGTCTTCTTCATTATGTTACATTTGACACAAGAAGCTCTATTTTGATTTTTGGATCCTTCACCTTTCTTTCACTGCTTCCAGATTTTGATGGCTGTTGTCCCTCTGAGTGATCACTACTCCTGATCAGTTTCCATCTTGGGTCCCAGAGTGATTACCACACAGTATTTTGTCTCGGACTGAAATGAGTTCTAAAACCCTTATGGCAATCAAAGGACCAGACACAGAGGGCATCTCTGCAGGAGCTACACCAACACCTTACAGGGAATGAGGAAGAGGCCAGGCCAAGGCGACATCTCCCATATGCTTCCTCACCAAGGGCAACTTACTGAGGGCTAAACTGCCTTTCTGAACTAGAAGAGACTCGGCAGAAAGCCTGTGTGTGCTTTCTCAGAGCATGGGTGTTTCCAACCCATCCCTGCTTTGACATTTCACATTGACAAAGGAAAAGACTGGCCTAGCCGATGTAGCAAACAGGAACACTGCTACTTTTAAAGACTATGGATGTGTCCCCTCGATTTGAAAGTCAGTGGAGGAGATGTGTTTAGCCAAGCAGAAGAACATTACCATCAACAAACGGAGCTTGTCTACACCCGAAGCGTGGCTGAATGCTGGGCAGAGCGCAGAAAGCCGAGCTGTCAGCAGATGGACTTGTCTGTGTCCTGCTGACTCAAGCTGACGGGGTTAATGCTCTATGCAGAAAATGCTCACTCCTTGCCTTTTCCCATTCTTTCCCTCAAGGAGAGAGCAATCTGGGCAGTAAGGGAGCACCTGGGCTGCCTGAGGAGCCAGAGGAGTTTCTGTCGTGGGGAGCTCTCTGGCTTCTGAGGCAGTGTTGGAGTTCTGAGGGGAAGCCGGAAATAGAAGGAAGGAATAATGAGAAGGAAGGGCGGACCTCCTCTTCCTTCTGTAACCACGAGAGCCCTGCTGTTATGAGCTTCTCTTTTAAATCATCTCTTACAAAATTCAATTTGAAGAAAAGAGTCTACTGGGTGTTTTTTTCCCCCTCCGAGTACTTGTTTAACTACAGTTTTATTCCTAAACATTTTGGTTGGAAATCAGCAAGTTATAAGCCTATTATAGAAATGAGCTGGGTTTTAACTTTTTTTATATTTTTAAAACCCCAAACTTTTATTTCAGAAATATTTGGCTGTAGAAATGAGTCAGACATCTCGTTTTAGCTGAGGCATTTTTTGCCAAACAAAATGAAAAGAAAATATGAAAATCGCTTCTCCAGAGAGAGAGAGATGTTGCGGCTAGGATTGCTTGCTGTTGCTTTCAGCATTCCGTATAGACCTTAGCGAGACTTAATACTAAACACAAGGAGAGTATCGTACTGACTCCACTACAGTTTTTCTTTGCATTTAGAAATTTAGTCATTTCAGTATTATATCTATAACTCTAGAATTCAGGAGATTAAGGCAGGGGAATTGTGGTGAGTATAGGCCAGCCTGAGCTAAAAAGTGAGGTCCAGGCCAACCTGAGCTACAAAATGAGACTCTGACTCTACCTTCCAATGAATGAATGAATGAATGAAAGAAGTATTTTGTAAGTTAATCTTTAAGGTCTCAGTTTACAGAGGAGGCAGACTTTCTACAGACAGAAACAAGGATCTCTAGAACCCTGGAGTTGACTGAGGCTTGATATTGATAACTTATAGAATCCTGTAAAAATCCATCCAGACTGGTCCCAACGACTGCGGCTGCCAGGGATCCATCCCACAATCAGTCACCAAACATAGACACTATATCATATGCCAGGGCCCGGATATAGCGGTCTCGGGGGAAAACATACCAATCCCTGGCAAACATGGAGGCGGAAGCTCACGGTCAGCTTTTAGATGGAACACAGGGTTCCCAAGGAAGAAGGAGCTAGAGAAAGTACCCAAGGAGCTAAAGGGGTCTTCAACCCTATAGGTGGAAGAATAACCATGAACTAACTAGTACCCCCCGGGCT
>LR749714.1:964565-1061092 GCA_902729485.2 Mus minutoides
CGGGTAGTTTGTTACAGCGGCACAACCTAAGCACTTCACCCCATGATCTATGTCTACATCGAAAGCATCATTGCTCTATTAGGTGCTTCCCGCTCCCGAGTACAAGGAAAGTACCTGACATATGTCATCCTCTTTGATGTTCACAATTCCCACACTGTAAGTGAGTTAATCATCTCCATCTAACAGGAGGGAGATAACTAACACACACTGCAGTCAAGTATTTCAAGTCATCCATCTTGAAATACACGAAGGCAGATCTAAATCCCAGTTCTATATGGTTCTAAAATACAAACAATACCAATTACTCATAGAATTCTTCCTGAAAGCTAGCATATCTTGTCCATTGCAGCCTCCATTATTTAAAAAAGGATTTAAACTCACCTTTTGAAAGTGCCATTTCAGAATGAGTCTGTGAACCATACGGAGTAAACTGTTCCCCTAAACCCACTGTATAGCAAACAACATTTCAGATGACTTTTTAATTTTTTTACAGATCGGATTTACCCTCCGTAGATAAGTATTTGATATTCTTAATAATTTTAAAATAATATTCCCCTGATGTTAAAGTAACTATGAGATTTAAAAAGAAACGATTCAATGTTATTAAATTCAGTGTGTTTTATTTCAGTGCTGATTTTGAAGGAGCAACCAGCATTCCGGGGCAGAATCTCCATGCATTTTTTTTCTAACCCAGTATTTTTTTTTTAAGAAGCGTGTTATTCAGTGAGTCCTGATAATCAACCAGTTCTCGGCTGCATTCCCACATGGTCACCACCCCAGGTGGATTCTGTTCCTGTCCTCATAAATCTACTCATTGGAGAAAGTCAACTGTCAATGGACAGAAAGAAGATTAACCAGAAAGGGAATCTGAACAGTATCTCTTTACAGTGATGTCTGAGTCCTCGCCCAGAGCACCCCAGAGCACAGTCTATTCTTTTCTCGTAGATGATGAACTGGACCCACGTTCCCTCAGAAATCACAGCTCTCTCTCAGTATGTGCCTCCAGGTTTTTCTCCTAAAGAAAACTTCTCTAGGGGACCCAGAAAGCCTGTGTACCTGCAGCTATTGAGCATTCTGATGAAAATTAGTATAAATTTGAAATTCCAAATCAGTATAGGATATCACTTTTGAGCTAAAATCCAACTGCGTTGGGAAGAGATTGGCATTTAAACAGATGTCAGCAGTGTTTTGGGAAATGTAAATTGAGGTGCAGATGGTGACTGCTAGAAGTTAAGAGCATCTGTGTTCTATGGGGAAAAAAACTATATTTGTGAAAAAAAATTTTTTAAATAATAACTAAAATTCCCAACTTGATTTTGAAAGAAGACAAGAAAATATCCTCGTTGGATGGCACTGTTTGATAAGTTTCCCATCAAATCCAACAGGCTTGAATGTCTGCATCTTGTTTTTAACTTAGGCTAAAGATGAAGGCTTCACCCTAGCTCTTTTAGCAAGCCCAACCTGGAACAAACACAGACTCTAGCAGAATTGCTATCAGCTCTGGGGAAGATTTTTGATGTCTCTTTTACCCATCCAAGTTGACTCTCCATGTGAGCTCTAAGGAAACTGTCAGTTGTTTATAGCATTCAACATCAGGGGCACCGAAGACACCAGCCCTTCACAGCCGTGACACTAGGACATATTTTTTTTATTTTAGTTTTTAAAATGAAGATTTAAAAAACCCTATCCATGTAATATTGCTATGAATATTCAAGATACATGGAGCACACTTATAGTCTATGGTCAGTATTTTGTTTTTTAAACTGTTAATAGTTTGTTTATATTGTCAGAGCCTGACAAATACAGAGGCAAATGCTTGCAGCCAACCATTGGACTGAGCGAGGGGTCCCGATGGAGGAGTTAGAGAAGGGATTGAAGGAGCTAAGTGGGTTTACAGCCCCATGGAAAAAGCAACAGTGTCAATTAGCAAGACCCCACAGAACTCCCAGGGACTGGACCACCAACCAAAGAGTACACATGGAGGGGACCCATGGTTCCAGCCACATATGTGGCAGAGGATGGCCTTGTGGGGCATCAGTAGGAGGAGCGTCCCTTGGGCCTGAGGGTGTCAAAAGCCCCAGTGTAGGGAAACGCCAGGGCAGGAAGATGGGAATGGGTGGGCGGGGAGCACCCTTATAGAGGTAGAGGAAGGGGGCATAGGGTAGGGGAGTTATAAAGGGGAGACCTGGAAAGGGGAAAATAATAGAAATGTAAATAAAGAAAATATACAAGAGGGGAAAAAAAAAGAAAAGAAAAACAAGTTCTTGCTATATAGACTATACTGGACTGAAATTTATGATCCTCCCGTCAGCACAGCTAGCTTTAATGTTATCTAGCTATTAGTATATAATAGATTTCTATATAATCCTAGGAGCCCTATAGAGGACTGCTTCTAACTGCTCTCTGCTCTCTTCCCAGCACCCATATCTTCAACCTGACTTGACCTAAGGTGAGCAGCAACCTAGAACTCGGCATCCTGAACTGGTACCAACTCTAGACATTTCTCACCAACGGAATCAGCTAACCAAATTAAATAGTTAAAATAGTTTTCTTGTTTTGTTTTGTTCCTGAGGAGCCTTTTTTTGGTAAAAGAAAAATACGTACCATAAAATTTACCATCATGATAATGTTTAGTATGTTCAGCTTTTAAATTAGTTCTTCTTCTTCTTCTTCTTCTTCTTTTTCTTTTTTACAAAACAAAGATTTCAGATCATCAAGAAAACCTTAGAGCCTAAGAGTTAGACTCCAATTGTTGCCTTGCCATTGGTGGATTAGAAAGCAGCGTGTTTAAATGTTTTTCCTACTGAAAGACACAATTTACAGCCAGTCAGAGAGAAAGTGTCATAGTGTTCTGGGGTGTGTGTGTGTGTGTGTGTGTGTGTGTGTGTGTGTGTGTTATTGTTTGTTTGTTCCCAGGGATTCTCATACTTAAATACTCAGATTAATCCAAATTTTCAATGAGGTTTCCCTTTCAAGGAAAATCAAGCAACCAAAAGGTTAATCAATTCAGTCACGTGAGAGAGCATAGGCACCATGTAAAAATCCAGACTCTCAGGTTACAGTTTAATGTGCTATACACCCTGCCTGATTGGAATGAGTTTATGCATTAGATCCCATACACAAATGGATGCATTTAGCTTCGTTCACAGCACATCCGCAAACTCATTTACCGGATCCATAAGCACTTGTAAACATTGCTAATGGAGTTTGCTAAATGAATATTATAAACGTAATCCAAATGAGCTCTCCATGGAAATTGCAAATCATATGAAAAATATAGTGTGTTTGGTTATAGCACATTTCGGGAACGGTATATTTTAGTTAATTGTGTTAGTACATTATACATGGCTAAACGTCAATGCTAACACCTAGACAGAAATTAGCTCTTCCTTCTTGCTTAATGCCATTCACTGTGGTTATTCATATCTCCATAGATCGTTTTCTGGAGCAATAAAGGAAACTATCTACACAGTGTCACTTGTACATAAACAGACTCCCTGGGGGTGAGGGGAGGAATATGGGCCAGCCTATTACAGTCATGAAGCTACTGCTTAGGAGCTCATGTTTCTGGAGTCACTACTTGAAGAACTACAACTCATTTGGATTATAGTCTCATTACCAATTGCATATGCTCCTGACCTACAAGATAGGTCCTTATAAATCTGCCATTAACTGACTATATTGCAGGCTGAAATTATTTTCTGCACACCTCACCCATCAAAGTTACAGCCGAGCAGACATCCATAGGGGAGGAGACATCCCCTGGGCTCTGTGACTGAGAACCGGGGATGCTTCTTCTGGGGCCCAGCATCTCAAGAATGTATTACCCAAACCTTTGCAGGCCAAGTTTCACATCTGAAGCAGCCTTTTTCCTGAATGTATATCACTCTCATATCATCGTAAAATTAAAAAAAAAAAAAAAAAAAGTCTAGAGGCCAAGCCTTCATAAATAAGAAACTGTTGTCACCAGATTCAGGTTTACTCTTGTTTAAGATGGGGGTCTGGCTGTGCTGACCCCATTTGTGTCCAACTCAGAGACTCAGGAGATTCTCCCACACTGGACCTTCTAGATAGCCCAAACTGTGGGTATGCATCCCAGCAGGGGATTCTCAGGCCTGCTTCAGAGAAAATTCTGTCAGTGGCTACCTGCATACATACCTGGATAACAGGTAGGACAACAGCTTCTGTTTCACAGTTCCCTGAGAAAAGAGGAAGCAGCTTCTGTTGAAACATTTCCTTTCTTGACCTCAAGATGATTTTCAGCCTTAACTCTTTTTCTTTTCTTCATTAATACTAATGGAATCCTCAGGACACACATGGACACATGGACACACACACACACACACAAATGCTTGCCATAAATTAATACCCAACTTGTAGAAAATTTGGTCAAATATTTTTGTTCAATTATTTTCAATAAAACTTGTTTATTTTGTTCATAGATTTTTTTTTTCAGATTTGGGGAGTATTTTAAGAACCATGCAGTGACCTGCAATTATCATTATAGTAATACCAATAATCTTATAAGTGACACAAAAGTATTGATTCAACCAACATAAAAATGCTAGTGGGGTTTTCATTTTGTATTTTTTTTTTAAGTACTACCCACTAACTTTTACTTCCAAATGGACTTACGTCTCTATTTGGGGATAGATGTCTTGATTACCAAAGTCCAAAAATGACTTCAGTGGAAAATGTCAGTATTTATTTCCTCCTTAATGAGAACATCTCAGATGCTATCAAAAGTTGTAAATATCTGTCATTTACATCACTGCAGGATTTTTGCAACAGGAGATCTTTAAATTGCATAGAAATATTCCCTTCATAATGAAGCCTATCCTATACAACCAATTAGTTTAACTGACCACCGGTGCACTTTTCTGTTTCTTCCATTCCATTTTCATGATGTGACAAAAAAAAAACATAATATTCTAGACAAAGATATGCTGTCAATTTATATAATGGCACCTTAATATCTTCCACATTATCCTCAGTCCTCTTCCAGTGACTTATTTTTAGCCCTGTTGCACATTGAGCAAAGCTCACGATCTTTTCCTTGGAAGGTCATGGCTAATTCAATACCCATCACTCTGTATGATTAGCTTAAATTGTTCTTTCAGGTGTGCATCACCACACACTTGCCTGTTTCAAATTTCATCTCCATCACACCATCCAATTACCTAGTTTTGTTAAGTCTTGGCTGGAGTATCTTCTGGTCCTTTATTGGGCTGAAAAATGTAGGGTTAGGTCATTGAATATCAGTCCTTTACTCAGTTCATTGCACAGATGATTAAGGAATATATTTAGCGATAAAGATCTTCCTAATATAGATATCCAGGGCATTCTATTAAGCTCCTTCTGCATCCACAACTGAACCTGACCCTTTTTACCTCAATGCTCCTCCCTTGTCTTCTCAGCCCCTGCTCTGACTTTTACTTATGAGGGTACAACGATAAAATTTCCTGATCAGCTGCTTGGAATATAGTTTATCAGAGTTCTTTCTGGTAAAGGTCAAAGAAACGTATGTGCTCTCTTGACATTGTTCCCAGGATCAAAAACTAAGTAACAACCAGTGTATACAATCTGGCAGCCTGAGTTTCACAGGTGGGCTATTTTATATTCTGTTCCCCTCTTCTCCACTCTCCTCCTTTCTTCTATTGTATGAATGGAGTGTTTATTTACTTACATGTAACTCCTCTTGGTTTCTATTAACAAGTTTCATAGTCTTTGGACTACCATCCACCAACCCTACCTCCTTTAGAGTAGCATCTAGACTCCCATGATTTTGAGATGGTTTATGATTCACACTAAGTAACTTATTTACTTCCTTATGTGGAAATCACTAAAGCTAGACAGGAAAAAAAAGTTTTAATGTCATCTTGAAAAATGGAAAAATTTTACTGTTGAAAGATCTAACGTGGAGTCAATCAAAACTTTTTCTTCTGAATATTAGCCAAGCAAAGGGATAAGTTGTGTACTAAACCAGTCGT
Organism: Mus minutoides; assembly: GCA_902729485.2. Classification (NCBI taxonomy): domain Eukaryota; kingdom Metazoa; phylum Chordata; class Mammalia; order Rodentia; family Muridae; genus Mus; species Mus minutoides. Next base: position 970,556 of record LR749714.1, read on the forward strand.
TATTTTCACTCCTATGGTAGCTTCAACTGTACATAACTTTCCATCAGGAGACCCTTAACTATAGAAAACCATAACCATCTCTCTGTGCAAGCTTTGTTATCTATTCATATTAATTGCTCATTCATGTGTGACATGTGTTAAACCTTGTCTTTAGCTATCTGGAATGTTTTGCCATGACCATGACTAACACACTCTCCTTCAACTTTACCAAGATAAATTCTAACATGGCTTCCTGGAACTCAGAGGTAAATTATAGTTCATTTTGACTCACAATTTACGTGGATTCACACAAACATCATAAATTGTATTTATTTTTTAGATTATAGCAGCAGCTAAAGAAATCAAGAAAAGGAAAAAAGTTACCCAGATGAGGCAATCCATTTCAAAACATGTATCACACTTCCAAGAAGCCTAAAATGACTTAAGATAATCTGCTTAGTGGCACAGACTCTTCACTAAAGGACACTCTCCTTGTCACCCTGGTCGATCATCCAAATGAGCAGAAGTCATGCTGGAAACCTAGCCTGACAGCTGACAGACTACAGGGAGGTCCAGCTAAATCAGTGCCCATTAGAAGTCTGCATGGAGTCTCTGTCCAAGCTAACCTCTGCAAGTTCAGATCCCCATCCAGCCCTTCTTTAGCCTCAGACAAATGTAAGTCTCCTGCTTCAACTGTGGTGGGTTTTCAAATCATTCCTGATATCTATCACATTTGTTATACGTGGGTATGCTCATTTCTCCATTGAACAAGTTGACCATTTCTCTGCAATAATCACAACACACATGAATATTAAAGAGAAAACTCACGTCTGAACTAAATAAAGTTCCACCTTCATGATCTCATTTTTATGTGTCCTGTCACCCTAACTTTAATGTGCCTATGAATTTCAGACATCACAAATAATGTTATCCACAAAGAACAACAAGTGAATACCTTTATTTTCATTATTGGCTTTCTTTTGTTTTATCCACCTCTGTTGGGAGCGTGTAATCATGTTGAACAAAGTATTTAGAAGGTAAAGGGAGGCAGCATGATATGTTTACAGTTTGGCTAATCCTCAAAAGCCTGGATAATCACTGAGGGAATTCACATAAAATCCTGGCTGATGCCACTCTCCCTTGACATCGACCCAGTCCCTGAACTTCCAAGTTCTCTTAGAGTTCTATATTCAAATCTATTTAGTGAGAAGAAAAGCATTCCCCACCCATAAATTATACTTTAATGATGGAGCCTACAGAGTTTGAGGTATCATCTAAAAGAGATGGAAGGAAAGAAACAAAAATCCTAAGCTAACGCTTTCCATGCTGCTGGAGGTCATGGAACTAGAAGGTAAACTCACTTCCCCTTTATTTTAGCAGAAATCTTTTATTTTGGTTTTGTTTTTTATTTTAATAGGAAGAACAAAGGCTAGACTATATTCTTACTTCCTACTAGTCTACTTTTTGCAAGATTTGTGTGTTCATATTAAGGCCTTTTAAATTCTTTTGTTATTCACAAAGTCCATGTGCTTAATATTAGGAGAAAAATCACTCTATTTATTCTTATTTATAATAGGTAATTTGACTGTCTTTTGTCATACTGATACATGAAGCTACAGTAGTTTCAACTTTTGAAACTATTTACCAGTGTTTACCAAACATTAAGTCACAACCCCGAAGCCCTACCCAAATTGCTCTTTCTATGGGAGGCACTAATTTCTCCCAAAGTCAAAGAGGGTTATGAGCTGTTTCTGCTAGTCAGCTCTTGCCTCGTGTGCACCATTTTAATTAAAAATAAAACAACAAAAACAAGCCTACATTTGAGATTATCAAATATAGAATGAAGAGAAGGAGAAAAAAGGAAAAGAATGAAAGAAAAGTTGGGAAACTTGTTGCTGGTAGCCTTGATGAGTAGCTGAAGGGCACAAACTCTGGGATTCCCTGGAGTTGCCTCAGGAAAGCCACTGCCATGCCAGAAAGCACCTTTAGTCTGTTATTTTATTATGCAGAGAGTATTAAAGAAAGACAGGCAAATGTGTTGAGACTCTCCATCCCATTCTTCTTCCACTGTACCAGTGTCATCTCAGAAAGGGTTGAGGAGAAAGGGATGGAAAGGATGAGGAAGCATGGGGAAGGGGTAGGCTGTTGCCGCTTTAAAACTCCATTAAGGGTCTTGGTTGTGATGATTTGAAATTTAATATTTGTACATTAAATGTTTTATTTTCAGATAAATAATAAGCCAATAAAGAAGCAGCCTACCCATTTCTCATTTCTTTGCATCTAGCACAAATTCTGGTACAATCCAGTCTTGAAACTAGACTATATGCTATAAAGAAGCATATAGGCTGAATTTGGGAGTATGTGCCTACAGTCCCAGAGCTGCAAATGCTAGATCAGGAAGATTAAGAGTTCAAGGCCGTCAGGCATGGTGGCGCACGCCTTTAATCCCAGCACTCCGGAGGCAGAGGCAGGTGGATTTTTGAGTTCAAGGCCAGCCTGGTCTACAGAGTGACTTCCAGGACAGCCAGAGCTACACAGAGAAACCCTGTCTCAAAAAAAAACAAACAAACAAACAAACAAAAAAAAAACAGACAAAGAGTTCAAGGTCAACTCAGCCTACATAGCAAGAACTTTGCTCAATAGCAAAGCAAACACACTTAAAAACAAAAACTCATATGAAGTTTAAATAGACTTTGAACACACAGTGATCTGAACTATGTCTACAGATTCTTAGAAATGCTTCCTTTCTCATTTTCCTAAAACAACTTTATAAACTGAAACAAATTTTTCCTCAAAACAACAGGAGACATAAAATCGAAACAGGGAGAAATGGTGTAAATATAGTCATATTTCATTGTATACTTATAAGAAATTCTCAACGAATAAAAAAGCACCCCAATAGAAGCAAGGGGAAGGTATAGGGGTGTGCAGAAAGAAAACCTGGAAGGGGAATAACATTTGAAATATAAATAAATAAAATAGCCAGTAAATTAAGAAAAAGAAATCTGTACAAAGGGCATTAATGAAATTAAGATGGCATAAGAGAGAACAAATAGAAAAAGTAAATGGTAACTAGCTTGAGTCATTTGCTTCCAGTTTTATGAACAGTTCCACTTCAGTTCCAGCTCAGGTGCAACAGGAAGCCCCTGTTACCCACACACTGCATATCAAGATATTGGATGGCATGAAGCATACTAGGTTAGGGTCATACATTTGCTGCTTGCACAGTCTTAGTGTGCAATTCATCTCAGGAACAGCACATGAAGGGCACTGACTGTTGGCTCACCCTGAAGAGCTAACTACTGAACAGTTGCAGATATCAGTGGTGATCAGAGCAGTAGGGACAGAGTTAATGAAGGAAAGTCTGTTGACTGATCCTGTTACCAGAGGAGTCCCTCCAAGGTCACCATACAATGCCAAGGAAATTAGAGGCCCTCCTGTGGTTCTTAAGTCTTTCTAAGTCTTATTTATAAAAGAATTTAGGAATGTGCTCAAATGGAAGCATGAAGACAATTTTATTTAATATAGACAGACAGACAGATACATAGATACATGATTGATAGATAGATAGATAGATAGATAGATAGATAGATAGATAGATAGATAGATAGATAATCTCAGTGGCTACCTGGAGGAGGTAGTTAGGGAAGAAAGAGAAAGCCTGAACCCACCTTCCCTGTGGAAGTATATCTATCATCCTTCTAGCCCAGCTGCAACATTAGGCCTCACCCAAACCAGAGATTTCATTCTCTTGACCAGAAGAAAAGAGTTTTCCTTCAATGGACCTTCAATGTGTCTAACAATCCCACTTTTAAAAGCCTTACTTCTTAACATTTCATGCAAAAAAGAAACTTGCGTGGAAAGTCTTCGTTTATCCCCAGCACGGTCCAGAGTAGTTAACCCAGTCTGCCTGAGCTAGTTTTGTGGAGTTCTTGATCATTTGCTTTTGCTAGAAAGGGAGTAACCTGGTGCCGTGACTGGGGTCATTATTTTGCAAAACTCTAATTTAGAACTTAGTCACTGGATTAAAAAGCAACACTGGAGTACAGAGTCTGAATAGTAAATATTTCTATTCAAAGTGTGAACACAAACACGTTTTCTTAACAGTTTATCCACTGGGAAATATTTTTAGAGATGGGTAATGCTGTTCTTACACTGACTGCTCCTAGAGCAAAGAATGTGTGTGATTTCCTTCAAACCTCAGGAAAACCCAGAAGCCCAAAACCTGTGGAAACCACACCACGCTCCCAGCATCCCTGGGCTCCTTCACAAGCTGTCTGATCATCTGACCTTGTTCTGATCTGCTGCTCTTGTTCTGCACCACACCAAGCCTAAGTGCATAGCAAGCCAGCTAATTTATTTATGTACATAAATTTAACTATTCAATAATAATATCAATTTATATTAATATATAACTAAATATAATATATATCATATATATCATATATATATTTAAAATATATCACTGAGTCCAATTTGTACTGCCCATATACTCATGGATGTGGGGGCCATCCACCGGAACATGATAGACTTACCAGGGTTCACACCTTTAAAAATAAATGCCTTCCTAGAAGCCATCAATTTATTAGTAGCTCCTCTTGGGTGGGAACTCATGTTGGAATTCGCTGGAATATGGAGAGTCTTAATCTTGTTCATGCCTTACAGCAGCAGTTATAAGAGCTGTGAGTTCATGAATAAAATAACTTTATCAAGTTCAGAAAGCAAGGTTTTGTTCCAGACCTTCTGACCTCCACTTTTTGCAATCCCTTCTACAGTGGTCCCTGAGCCTTGGTGGTGGTGGTGGTGGTGGTGGTGGTGGTGGTGGTGGTGGTGTGTATGTGAGTATCTGTATGTCTGGGTGCATCTGTGTTTGTGTCTGTGTTTGTGAATGTATACATGTGTGTGTTTGAGTGTATGTGTGTGTGAGCAAATGTACATGTGCCTTCAGTGTGTGTGCATCTGTGCATGTGGATATGTTTGTGTGCACGTGTGTGTAAGCATGAGTGTGTTTGTACATGAGTGCATTGTGTGCCTTGTGTAATATAGAGGTCTCATTGGTGATTGAACACTCCAAAGACACTTGTTATGTGCACTTTGATCAGGTATTGAATTCTTCCTTAACCAATGTCTATTTCACATTAAAAAAAAAACTTGTCTGATAAGGGCTGAGAGCTGCACTAAACTGTGGGTAGAGAGATACAAATGCAGAGGACAGTTTGATAGTGTATGCACTTAGCAAAATAGCCATAGCAGTTCACCCCTGAGGCATCCAGCCCCCCAACCTTAAGTGTAATTATAACTGAAACCTTCTTTTAAATAAGTATGAGTAATATTAAAGCCCATGGCACTTCCAAATCTTAATAGAGCCAAGAGAATGTGAAACTTCCAGATATGTAATGTTCTGTTGTCTCAGAAGGAAGCACCGACCCTGTGACATCACACGACCCTCTCTAGGTCAGGATGGAGGGATGTCCTGCCCTCTAGCTGTCAGTAGCATGATCAGAATCAGGACCCAGATCCAGATATGTTTTCATTCTGTGACTCTATTAAGCTTTATGCAGTAAGCTCCCATGCAGTAGTTTCTCAGGAAAAGCAGCAAACAAGGAGGGGAAATGTGCAGGGTGCACACACTGAAAAGGCAGTCCTGCCGGGTGAGGGCTCCAAGGTCTGCATAGAGCCATCAGCCCAGGTCCATCCGTGTACCATTGGATTCAGGTTTATTGCAACATAGACTCATTGTCCTAATACCCACTTAATGCCAAACAAACACAAAACCAACAGAAGGATTCAAGTCAAAGGCCGTTCTTAACGTCCCTGGGTAAGGTCACTTTCACGATCTTAAACCTGACAGTGATGGTGGGCTGGATATGAACATATTTAAAGAGGAAAATAATTCTTCCTGTAACACACACACCATTTTTTCTGGCAACCAATCAGTCCTTGCTTCTGAAACTGCTTCCTTGGTGAAAGATTGTATATTTTTGTTTTTCTTTGTTGTTATTGTTGTTGTTGTCTTAATTTTTTTGTTTGTTTTTATTTTGGTTTTGTACTGTTTTTCAAGACAGTATTTCTCTAGATGGACCTAGCTGCCTGGAACTCACTTTCTTGACCTGGCTGACCTCAAACTCAGAGATATGCCTGCCTCTGCTTCCTGCATGCTAGGATTAAAAGCCCCATGCCTGGTGATTGTATATTTTTCAAATTAATCTTCTTTCTCCCAAAAGTCACTGCTAGTAATTAGTTCATAACCAGTACCATTCTGATGGGGGATTCAGGAATCGGCTCTGGCAGTCCTTGAATTTGCTATGCATGCTATGTGGTTGACAGTGTCTTTGGAATGATCCTCCTGCCTTCACCTCTAAGGTGTTGAAGTTACAGGTGTTTGCCACCACACTTGGCCTGAAATTTCCTCCATCATCCTTTTCTGTCTAAAATCAGTATCTATGCTCACTTGTCTACTATGTGTACTCATTGCTGAACCAAATACATCTGAGAGAAATCCAGAATTATCTCTGACTACCTGTACTTTATCCCCAGCCCTATCCCTTAACTAGCTGTGCAAGTAATTTCTGGAGCATTCTTTCCTCACTTGTAAAATGAAGATAGTAATTAGATAGATGATAGATGATAGATAGATAGATAGATGATAGATAGATAGATAGATAGATAGATAGATAGATAGATAGATAGATAGATATAGATAGAGGTAATATATATATCTATTTCATGGTTCATTGGAGAAATAAGTTGATTCAGGGAGAATGCTTTGATCTATTCTGGTTCACAGTAAAGTAATCAATTACTGTTAGCCATTATTATTGGGTTTTAAAAAACCTGTGCCTGCCAAACTCCTCTCATACATAACATCCCCTCACTAATATGAGAAAGGAGGGAAGATATAAGGTAAATTTCCTAATCATTCAAGGTTATCTTATGTAGAGAATGTAAAAGATTGTTGGAAAGGAGATCCTGAGAGCATAGTTCTTAAAGAGACACCTCCTCCTGAGAGGAGCTACAGGGCATGAGGTGGCTTCAAATATGCAAAATAAGCTGGCTCTGATAAACACCAAGAGAACTGATGTGCATTCTCTGAAAAAAAAATCCTTTAATCTGTTATGTATTGGGGTTTTTGTTTTGTTTAGCTCTGTTTATGAGACACTGTTTCCTCTGACAGCCCAGGCTGTCCTTGACTTCACAATCTTAGGCCTCTGCCTCAAGAGTGCTTGAACCTCCCCAGCCAGCTATTTATGTAAATTTTAGATGTAACATACTTTCTTACACACATTTGTGAGTTGTTTCTTCTCCTTCCTTGTTGAATGGTAGTATTTACTGAATGATTAGGAAGTAATGGGCACCACTTTAAATTATTTCAGGTGTGTCCAACGTTTTGAGAACCCAACATGACATTTTTATCTACAAATTTCATGTTCAAGAGCTGTTGAGTTATCAAAACTACCGCAAAATAATCTAGTATTTTCATGGTGGCGCACGCCTTTAATCCCAGCACTTGGGAGGCAGAGGCAGGCAGATTTCTGAGTTTGAGGCCAGCATGGTCTACAAAGTGAGTTCCAGGATAGGCAGGGCTATACAGAGAAATCCTGTCTCGGAAAACCAAAAAAACAAAAAGTTTACAGTTTTGTGCTGGTACTCATAACTATGAATGCCCACATCTGGGCCACAGTTGATATGTCTGTCTTTATCTTTCCAGTAACTATGATTATAATTTTTCCCACTTTGCAGAAAACTGTATAGAAATACTATTAAATTTACAAATTTATCATAAGTTATATTCTTAACGATGGTAAACCTGAAACTGAACCTAAACCACTAATTGGAGACTAGACATGTTTGCTACAGGTCCCTATAGCACAGGGAATTCTAAAGCTGTAGCAAAAACTCATTCTATTCATTTTAAATATAAAACATCTCATCTTGCCAATGTATTACCAGGTGCTGATATAAGAAAAAATGTATTATTTTCCTCATTAAATGGAGAGAGAATTTTCTCTTTGATGTTGTGAAAAAGCCCCGACTGAAGCCAACTTGGTAGGAAAGGGTTTATTTCATCTTAAAACTTCCAAGTCATGCTCTCTACCACAGAGGGATGTCAGGTCAGCAACTCAAAACAGGAGCCTGAAGCAGGGACTGAAGCGGAAACCATGGGGGAAGTTCTGCTTACTGGCTTGCTCAGTCTTCTACCTTGTACAACCCAGGGCCACCTGCCCAAGGATGGCCCTCCCACATCAGCCATCAATCAAGAATTCCCTCTACAAACATATACACGAGCCAATATGAAGCAAGCAATCCCTTAATTAAAGTGACTCTAGTTTCTGCCGAGTTGGCAATAACTAACCGGTACCAATATCAAGTTCTGAGATGTTTTCTAAACGGTTCATCTCTGTTAATTAACTTTTCCTCTAAAAGTATTTCTCTTTTGCTCCATCTATTACCTCCCCCTGCATTCTCAGTAGCAGTATCTGGAGATGGATCTTATTCTCTTGCTGACTGGAATGAGTTTATTGTGTCATGTATGTATATGTATTCTTGAATGCATATACATATCATACATACTTAACAATTGATATAGTTGTATATTCCAAATTTGGGAGGTTCATATGCACTACTCTATTGTCAGAAATAGTGACTCTTATGGGGGGAAATGCTGGTGAGCAGGTTTTCTCATTAAGAACAGTATTATCGTCTATGTAGCTCTGAGCTTATATGAATCCCTTCCCCTTCTCAGTCCTATACATCATGTAAAGCTGGTTCCCTGCCTTCACACAATGCCAGCCTTTATCAACTGAAGCAGTCAAATGAACCCTTAGAGTATTCTTAAAAGCACCATATGCCCAACAGAAGAGCACTTGAATTACTCTGTGTATTAGAACCTGCTGTACATCACAACAGATTATTAACAGAGACCAAAAACTAGGGCACTGTGTGATCTTTTAACCCATCAGAAACTGCCAGCTGAGAGCACGTCTTGATCCCTTTATTGTCTCCCAGGATCTCATTTCTACCACCTAAATGAGATACCTACAGGACTCTTGGATGCAAATGACTTCTGGCCTAGAACTCAGACATCTCACTTCTTTTCTTTAACGAAGGTGGGGTAGGGTCATTTAAGCAAGCTGGCTTCTCCATCATCCAAATGAAAACATTAATAACAAGAATGATAATAATAAATGAAAGAAAAAATTCCTAAGTAAATATCTAAATGACATTTTTTATTAGAATTCTCCTATAAAGAGTAATGGGATAGTGATGGTCTCAAGACAACAGAAGAGCTTAAGGAATTAATGTGTATATCACTTTGTCTTTTGGAACATAAATACTCTCAATAGCTTTGTATTTCTCATTTTTGTGAATTGTCCTTTATATCCAATGTCTATTCTTACCTTAAGAAAATTTCAGATTGTGTTCAGTTTTGTGTGATTTATAAGTTGTTTCAGGTCTAAAAACTGTATTTATATTTATATTTATTTTTATTTATATTTATTCACATCATTTCTAGAAAAGAAATATAGCTATTAGCACATGCATGCTTGGGTCCCGAAGGAAGCATATCTTACCTAGACCCACAGTGGACCAAGTACAAAACCAAACTGTTGTCAATGCAGCTTTCTACGCTTTTGCTTAACTGAATCAGTTTCTGTCTCAGGAAGATATGGATGTAGCTACCAACTTTAGATTCAGAATACATTTTATGCCTGACCTGTAATACTTGGAAATATAGTCCATATGCATTTGAATTTTATTTCGGCTTTGCATGAAAGTGAGATTCAATGAATGAGTGCCAGGATGCGGAACATACTTAGCGGTCCCTCTGAATTCTGTAAGAAAGGGGTTAAAACAGAACATGTTTCCCTGTCTTGTGAGAGGGGAAGGTAATGTCAGAAGGCAAAAGAAACCCAGTAATACCAGAGTGCTCGGGATCAAAAGTCAAGTCCACCAACTAAATGAACGGCTGACGCAGAAGGCGAACCACAGACAAGAAGCTAGCGCCATCATGCTTCATGCCTCTAAGCAGAGGTTGAGTCTCCTATCCCTCACGGACTGAGGATATCTTCTAAGAGTCGTGTCCTTCAGTCTGTCTCATACTCTGCAGTCAGGCTCCAGTAAGGCCCAAGAGAGACAGCTCTGGGAATAGATATGCTTTTAGTACACACTTTATTTTGATTCCCAGACTGGAAATCATCTCTCAGGCTTCCTTAAAGGCAGGACTCTGGAGGAGAGTTAGCTTTCCTGGATTCAGCTTAAGTAGCGACATTACCCGCTTAAAGCAGCTCACGGGATAGAGCAGCTTCTCTGATCCTGGCTTTTAGAGCTCCTCTAGATTGCAGCTGCAGCTATGTGTTCTGGAACCATAGCTGCAGAAAAACAAAAACAAAAACAAAAACAAAAACAAAAACAAAAACAAAAACAAACAAACAAAAAAACTCCCTCGTAGCTCTTGACACCTTCCATTCCTGATTGCAGCTGCTAACAGATTCTAAGAGTCTGGTCTGTACCACTCTATCAGTCCTAAAATTCAGCTTGAGGTCTGCTCTCCCAAGTGACATGAGAGAGACTTCATTCCCTCTACTTCTTCCATTTTTTGATGAAAATATCTAAGGCAAGTTCTGTTTTGTAACCAAAACCCAATGATGATGTCAGCTCAAATGTGTGCACCCTGCTTCACAATGCTGCCTAGAACAATGGGTTAGGATAAACAGTGGGACTAACCTGTCTGGGGTGAAGGTTTTCAGTGTTGTTTTGGGAGAAGAGTCCATTATTCATTTACCACACCAGTATGTTAGTCATTGGCCACACCTCACAAATAACTGTGTATGAATGGGGAAGTATAAAATTTGGAAGGATAAGTATAATTTCAGATTTTTCACTTTTATTTCAAACAGAGATACATGTGAAAATCAACTAGGCAGACCAAAAATTAAGCAAAGATTGCTTACAGGGAAATGTTACATTTATTCACAGGAATGCTAATTGAACCATATGTGAGTTACAATTTATCATACTCAGAATAGCGAAGTTACTTTAATGTAGTCCCACTCCTCTAGATTCAATCTTCAGAGATAAAAGGGTCTCACCATTTTTTTTCCTCTGAACTTGTTTGCTTTTTTTTTTAAAGATGCACAGTGAGGGAAATAATTTTAAAGAATTAATTTGAAACACATTCAAACTTAAAAAAAAAAAAGAGTCAAGCAATCAGAAAGATTATAAAAACAACCCAATGCCTCTGTTCCTGTCCTTTGTAACTGTTTACCCTGCTTAGGTGGGTGGGTGTGCTGTTTTTTCCCCCATTCTGAAAGGCAATCATTTTCCCCCTGGGAGTGTTAATACTTCAGTCATTTAAGCTTCCTAATTTGATGCTTTTTGGTGAAGAAGGAACCCTTAAATGAGGAAAGGAAATGCTGAGAGGAAATTGCCTGAGCAGAACTTAATCGTCCTGTGATATGAAGCTGTGCGCACATTGTTTTCACAGTGTGAATCAGTTATATAAATGTTTAGTTTATTTCATTTCTTAATTTGATATGAAACTAAACTGGGCAAAACTTGTCAGCAAAAAATGTTATTTTTCAGGAGTTACATTGTACTGATTTCATTATTAATATAACCTCTCATATTGGTGTGAGGGACTGGCTTAAGGGGGCTTTGGGTTGGAACAGGGTTCATTTTTAAAAGTACATTTCTCACTAAATTACTGGCCCATGTTATAATTTCAATAAACCTGCCTCCTACATGGGATTTGAAGATCATGGTTATAGTCACTAATAGTGTCAACACAATGTAAGGTGGGCTCATTATGAAGCTCTCCAGAGATGTCTAACGTGATTACATGCTCTTTGTAATCTGCAGGAAGGAACTCTTCAGAAGATATCATCCAGTGAGAGGAGATGGGGACCATCTGTAAATTTGCTTGTAAATCGCAACCTCCATCTTGTTATTGATTTTTTTTCTGGTATGTCATAGCTGTTCTCTCCTATTAGAACCAAAGAAAGAAATTCAGGGAGGTTGACTTTACTTTTGGTCCTTAAGAAAATGGAAAGAGGGCTGAACATTAGCTATTAGGACAGTCCCTGCCTAGTGGCTGGGCAGACGCCTGCATCAAACCCAATTCCAAATCCACTGGGTTTTTTTTTCCTTATGTAATCACACATATCATCCTATAGAATCATGGTATGGGCAAACAATCCTTCTTTTTTTTTCTTTTATATTTATGACATTTTTTCCCATGTTCTCATGGCTAACCTATGTCATTCTCAAATTGGAGGTACAAGCAATAGCTTGGTACCTGGAAGTCTCCAATGACAAAGGACCTCTCTCCCCTGTCAGATACCAACGTGGTGGAAAGCTTACCATCACCAGGACAAAGAGCAGCACAAGACATGTAGTTAGCGACAACAAATGTTACGAAGCATTGCTGGGGTCAGCTTCTTACCAGTTGAAACTCCTTCAAAATGCAGTTTCTGTGCATGACTTTAGATTATGCACCAGGTTTTTAACATCAGTCCCTTGGTACAGTGAGCCCATTGGCTTCTTTCAGCTTAGTCAGACCTGGTTTAGCAAATCTCTTCCCAAACAGGTATAGACCAGTGTAGAGCACATGACTGCTTGGGTTCCTGGGGTCTGGGGATAGATACCACTTTATCCTAGCAGAATCTATTGATTGCCTGCCCCTGAGCTAACTCCACCTGCAGAGGGGTAAATTAATATTCTTAAGTGCGAAGCTTTTTTTTGTCCATGGAAGTGTGCATACCTCATGGAATTTCCTTCCCTGATTCTATGCCTTGAGTCTTGGATGAGGAATTACCTTCCTAGTTTCTATTATTGTTCTGACCCTATCCAGCAACCTAGTACATCTGGACCACATGAAACAAGGTACTGTAGTTTACCTGAGACTTTTCCTGGGTTTTCTTTTCTTTGTATGAGGTTGGGTGTGTCTACCCTACTAACTACGGACAGAATAAAGCTCACAGAATCTCTCCACTCAGGTTCCTGGAATGTATGAGTCTGTTATTTAACTTTCTAGCAAATTGATTTATAAATAAGAAATTGTCTAAGGCCCTATCTAATCATTTCAGCTATAGAAGTAGAAATCCTTTCCAGCTGTGATGATGAAGATAAGCATTCTGAGAACTTGAACTACCATTGCAGGCTTTGAAGATGAAGGAAAGAGCCCAGAGCCAAGTAACCCACATGTTCACAGGGAGCCTAGAAACTTGAATAAAAAAAAATCGTTCACTGAGCCTCTAGGAAGGAGCAAGACCTTCATGACACTGTTAGCTTGGGAAGATCTCACTAGAATTCTGACCTATAGAACTCTAAGATTAAGATTTTGTTTTAAATGGCAACATTTGAGGTGATATATCAGTAATTTACATTTTCAATGCAAGGACTGGAGAGATGGCTTGGCAACTAAAAGCACTTGCTGTTCTTGCTGATAACCCAAGTTTGGTACTCAGTACTAACTTGACAGTTTGTAATCACCCAAAACTTCAATTCCAGAAGATCTGATACCTTTCTCTGGTTTTTCACAGAATGTATATGCCTCTATATACATAAATATGTAAAATATTGCTACACAAAAATAATTTTAATGCCAATACAAAGATATAAAAGGAAACCATAAGTAGTTGAGTTACTGCACTACCGAGCACACAAATTAAACTCCAAAGAAGCATTACTTTCTTCCCACAGACTCTTCTGTGGGAGACTCATTCACTCACTAACAATGGTAAGAAGCACATTATATGTTCTAAACCCCATACCAAAGGAGCTTGCAGAATTTCTTTTTTGCTTTTTTTTTTTTTTTTTTTTTTTGAGGCAGGGTTTCTCTGTGTAGCCCTGGCTGTCCTGGAACTCTGTAGACCAGGCTGGCCTCGAACTCAGAAATCCGCCTGCCTCTGCCTCCCGAGTGTTGGGGTTAAAGGCATGTGCCACCACGCCCGGTTTGGAATTTCTAATCTCATCAAAACATAAATTGTTTTACATTCTTGGGGTAAGTTCCCACTTTCTGTTTATACTATACTCAAGTAGATTTTTGTTTTTCTCAATGAGTTCACCTTAAGCCCCCAGTACATCAAACACTTCAACATAGCATCATGTCTTTGACCTGCTTACTTGTGTTTTGATAAAATTCAGAGTGGAAGCTATTATTTCTCTTTACTTTGAGCTCAGGGGGCAGGTGACAATTGTACTGGATGTTATCCACAGGTGGCTCCTAATGCATCTCCACTTGTAAACACCCCAAACCCAGGCAAAAAATATCACTATGACTGCACATGGCTGCCAAGCAGAGAGATTCAACCAGCCTTTGGGGGATGTTAGATGGGGAGATAGGAACCAAGAGAAGCAGGGAACTATCTCTGGAGGAGAGGGCTGAGGGGGCAAGGAGTGTAAGAATGGAATTACTGCCATCCTCCTTAAAAGTGTGATAGATGAAAACACTAAAAGAAAATGTTTTGTTTTGCTAAATTCACATTCACAAAATTGTATTTATCTAATCAACTGAACGTACTAAGTCTACCACAGAGAGGACAGGTTTCTTTAACTAATCCCTTGAACAAAATCTTCTTTCTTTCTTTCTTTCTTTCTTTCTTTCTTTCTTTCTTTCTTTCTTTTGGGTTTTTTTTTTGGGGGGGTTGTTTTGTTTTGTTTTTTCGAGACAGAGTTTCTCTGTATAGCTCTGGCTGTCCTGGAACTCACTTTGTAGACCAGGCTGGCCTCGAACTCAGAAATCCACCTTCCTCTGCCTCCCTCCCGAATGCTGGGATTAAAGGCATTCGCCAAAATCGTTTTTGATCAAGAGACGTAGAAGGGCTTCTAGGTAGCTGAATGCCACAGTCTGACTCCCCTGGCAGGATGAAAGCAATTCTGCTTCTCCAGCTCAGGAATAAAATCTGCTCCCCAAAAGTGAGACCCTCACCCTACATAGAGAAGGATCAGTACCTGCCAGAGGACACTCCAAAAAGCACACTCTCACTAGGAGGACACCAGTTCCAGTTTGTTCCATTGTATTTGGGCCTCTGATTACAGATGGGTCTGGACAAGTAGCATGGCACCTGCTTGGACAGGATGGGACCCTCAGCAAAGAAGTGCCAGTCTCACAAAGTCATGCTTTCCCCCATGACCATCACATCCCTCGTTCTAGGAAAGTCCAGCTTTGCTGGCAAGGAACGAATCTAAGTGTTCCGATCTGGAACAAGTTCTTAAAGCATCTGTTAGCCTGGTGGAGATCTTCTTGTTGCTCCCCTTCCTTGTCTGTGTGTAAATATCTGTGTGATATTTTTTAAATAAAAAAAAGTGTTTTTAATTAATGTCAGACCATTCATCCAACAACAAGACTAACATTGTACAGTTTGGGCTCCTGGCTTCCCTCACCATCCTTCTCCATCACCAGCTGGCAGAGCTTGAGGACTGTTTATTCCACGGCTTAGCTTCCCTTTATCTTTCATGTCCCAGAATGTCAAAGGTTGTAAATTTAATATTGATTTCATAAAGTAGTTTTACTCTAACATGTCAGTTACGATTAACTTCATGCTGGAGGAAGCTTAGCCACTGATCTGGATTCGCACGCGATGTGGCGCCCCGGCTCTCAAACTCTCTGGATGAATGCTTTATTTATTAGCTTGCACAGTCTTTTGTTGAGGCCAGCATAGACCCCCACCCCCAGCCTTCTCTCTTTGCTCCGAGCCTCCAGCACCTGGCTCTTACATTAAGCTTGAAAACCTAAGTAGATCAGGGAGACGTATCATTTGCTGGCATGTCAACAAACAGAAGAGTTTATAGATCACATTATACCCCAGTGGATAGAATCAGAGCTGGAGGAATGAGAAGTCTTCCTTGAGTTTCAACCCCTCCCCCTTTTCAGGCTCCCAGTGCTCCACCCTGTGAGCTGCCACAAGAATAGAGGCTATTACTATATCAACACATATAAAAGATGACATTTATTGAACATGTTCTATGGACTGAACATTTAATTCACATCAAGCACAGTACTAAATGCTCACTTAATCCTGCACCTGTTGTGTGGGTCAAATGTTTATTTACTGCGATCATTTGTTATTGCTAATACTACTGTGCCCATTTTGCTGATGGAACAACTAAGAAAATCTCAGATCACAAGCAAAGGAATTGAATCCCAAACTATATGAGCCCCAGAGTTCATATCCTAACCCCCAATGCCAGGATGAACATTCTATCAGAAAACTGAGAAATGCCATTTTTTACTTTACTCCTGCCAAGACAACATCTTTTACCTAAATTATCAATCCCTGTTTCTTGATTGTATCTTCTGATTCAAACTGGCCTAGAGTGAAATTCATCCCTGGATTCCACTGTTCTCTCTTAAAAGTGGGAGAGCAGTGGGCATGGTTCTCCTCTCTCCTTCCTCGCATTGGATGAGAAAGCTTGGGGTGTTTCCACCCTTTGACAGGAATCCCTTCCTGAAGCCTCATGCCCATACTTCTGTTCAGCAGCTGCATTTCAGTGTTAGTGGCCCCACCTTCCTTCCAAGTAAAGGAAATGGACCACAGCCTTCTCACCTTCTCAGCCTTCCCCTAACCACAGAGGCTAGGACCCCAGTGCTAACATCACTGTATTGGGTGTTCTATCTCTTGTTTAATGTGTTCTTTGTGCTTGTCTTTGTCCCTGAGTCCTCCTCCTCTATGGCTACTTCCAAAGCACAAACAGACTAAACAAAGTGTCTGCCTAGGTTGGCCTTCACAATCCTTCTTCCTGTGTCTTAGCAGGGAAGGCAAAGGTTAGAGCAGATTAAAGACTGTGCAAATTCTTTGTCATGTCTTGTCATGAGGTGGGAGCTAAGTGCTGAAGAGACAGTTTTATGAACAGCATAAGATTTTGATTCTCAGCAACTATGTTGAAAGCTGGGCATCACCCTGTGCCCACCTGTAATCCCAGCCCTACAGAGAGAGAGATGAGAATATCAGTGTGGCTTGCTGGCTGTTAGCCTAGTAAGAGACTCTTTCTCAAGGGCATAGGCAGAAAGTGACAGAACACCTGATGTCCTCCTTTGGCTTCCACACATGGGTTCACATACTTTCACACACGTGTGCCTATGCAGCACAAACACATGCTACACACACACACACACACACACACACACACACACACACACATACATACCCAACCACCCCACAAAACAAAGTGTGGGACTTCTGTTTTCTCTCTTTGAATCTGGTTGGATTCTGGCACTGGCAGACAATTCACTGGAAGTGATAGTGAGCCCATTTCTGAGCACAGACCCATAAGATATTTAAAATGCTAGCAGTCCTCACTCCACCTGCATGCCACATTTTCAAGACCACAGGCAAGATCTGGAGACTACATGGAGAAGAGAGGAGCTCAGCTGAGCCCACCTTGAGTAAAGCTGTCCAGAGCAGAACGGATGCCAGACAAATGCCAAAGAATGACAATTAAGTCATACACAACAGATTCGCCTGCCTCCTGGCCCACAAGGTTGTGAGGTCTGATAGAATGGTGGCTGTTACAGGGTAGTGATTTTAGCAGTAGGTACATTGCTTACAAGGGATCACTTCAACTTTCATGGCTCCTGGACTTACTGTGTGACGTCTTAGCAAGTCTATTTCTATTGACATGGCTGACAGACCAAGGAATTAACTCCACCCAAGTTCAACTTACTGAACAATAAATTTAGCAGAATTAGTTACTGGAGTGTGGGAGAGGGGTTACTTACAGTAACATGGATAACACATTTTGTATAATTGTCCCATAAAGCTGTATTGAACCATATAGTATTAAATATTAAATATGATTTCGAAGCCTTAATCAATTTAGATCCATTTTAGTCTGCTGATGTTCTGTGTAGTTTTTTGCCTGTTCAGATACAGAAAGTGGTGCTCAGTTTCAGAATGTGCTGTATCTTTGACCGGATGTATACATTCCACGTAACAGAATGGGCAACCGTAAAATAGAGATCCTCAAGGAAGAGTACAGCAGGAAAGAGCATAATGATTATAGAGAATTCAGCTTATGTGACAGTCCATAATATTCCTTCACAAAAATAAGATCAATTTGGAGATTGGAGATGATTCACTGTGCAAGCCTGAGGACTTGAGTTTTACCCACACCAACAGCTGGACACATCCGTAATGCCAGTGTTGGAGAGACTGAGGCAGGATCCCTGAAGCTCACTTCCAAGCCAGCCTGAGTAAACCTTGTTCCCAAAAGCAAGGTAAAAAGCTGAGGTTGGCCTCATGCACCTGCACGCACATGCACATACACGCGCGCACACACACACACACACACACACACACGTACAATAAACAGAAAGCAGCATGAGATGGAATAACAGATGAGAAGCCACATCCATCAGAGGATGTTTGCAGTTTAATTTCTAAGGATAGCATTTGTGACTTCATGTAAATAACATTAACATTCCTTTGAAGGTATGGGGTGTAGGGCTGGAGAATTGCTCAGGGGTTAAGAACACTAGCTGTTCTTGCTGAGAACCCGTGTTCAGTTCCCAGTACTTATATGATGGCTCAGCAGCATCTGTAACTCCAGTTCCAGGGAATCCTGGATAGATCCTATAGCCCTATTCTGACCTCCAAGGTCACCAGGCATGTGTGTGGAGCACATGCACACATGCAGGCCAAACACTCGTACACTCAAGATAAAAAATAAAATAATAAAAAGGTATTAGGTATAGATCATTTAAAGAGCGCTCGTGTGGCTGTGTATCCAAGAGCTCCTGATGCTGAGACATTATTGGGATTCTTTACA
Organism: Mus minutoides; assembly: GCA_902729485.2. Taxonomy (NCBI): domain Eukaryota; kingdom Metazoa; phylum Chordata; class Mammalia; order Rodentia; family Muridae; genus Mus; species Mus minutoides. The sequence goes on from LR749714.1 coordinate 989,303, forward strand.
GAAAGTCACTGTCTTCTGTGTTTCTATTTCATGAAGAAATACATAGTTTAGCCACTTGTAGTGCTGATAAATTCCATAACCAGTGATGTGAGCAAATAAACAGGTTTGCCAAAGTATTAAGAAAAGAAAGAAAGAAAGAAAGAAAGAAAGAGAGAGAGAGAGAGAGAGAGAGAGAGAGAGAGAGAAAGAAAGAAAGAAAGAAAGAAAGAAAGAAAGAAAGAAAGAAAGAAAGAAAGAAAGAAAGAAAGACCGAAGCTAGCAGGAGTGGCTCTGTATTGAATGCCTTATATCCCCCACCACTTTGATTCCACTAACACTGCAGCAAACAGCTTAATACAGGGAAAGACCTTCTACACCTGTTCTATGACATCAGCTTCCCAAACCATCCAGGCAGGCTTTTAACACCCACCAAAGCCTGGGGTAACTGTAGCAACTAAGCATGCATGCATCATCTTTGTAAAGCACTGATGCCCTGAGACTTGGACCAGAGGACAGCTGATGTCTCTTATAGAATCATCAAAGAATCCTGCAGTCCAGGCTGCAGCTCACCTCAGATGAGGTGAGCTCACTGGTCCACGCAGGAACTGACTCCATCCCACCTCTGCACTGCTTCCCCTGCCTTCTCTAGCAACTTTCACCCAGTTCTTGCTCTTCCTATCAGGGATGGTTTTCCTAATGAAACAAAACACATGAGCCCTGTGTCCAGCTTTCCTGTAAGGGCTGAACCCAGAGGAAAGACTGTCTACAGGACTGTACTACAGAGTTCTGGGCTATTTAGTTTTCTGTTGCTGTGATATAATGTCATGACTTATGGGAGAGGGTTGATTCTGGCTTATGGTCCCAGATTCCATCCTGCTGGGGGTGCGTGGTAGCAAAAGACAGGCACGGTAGGGGAAACAAGGAGTGGAGAAACCACATCTTCATCAACAATTCTGAAGGAGAGAAAACAAACTAGGAGTAGGGTGATGTTACAAATTTTAAAGCCCGCCTCCAGTGGGCTCCTACAACCTCCTACAACCTCCAACTGCACCAAGAGTTGGGACCAAGTATTGAAATGTCTGAGCCTATGGGAGCAATCTCATTCAAACCCCCACAGCAGGACATCGTTACAGGTGGAGTATATAAAAATAAAAAACAGCTCAGCCATTAAGAGCCTTTCTACTTTTGCAAAGGTCCTAGGTTCTATTCCCTGCACACATAGGCCAGCTCACAACCTCTGTGACCGCAAATCAAGGAGATCCACAGGTGTACAGAAACACACACAGGAACATACATACTCAGACATGTATGCGCACACACACACTGACTAAATAATTTTTATAAAACAAAATAATCCATTTTTAAATTGATTAAATTAATCCAGATCATATGAATATTTTCCTTTCAGTGAGAAGATGCATAGCAAGATGCAAAACAAACAAAAAACCATCTCCAAGAAAACCCTTTGTCATATGTACGTGTGTCCCAATCTATCAACGTATACAGATTCACTTGCATTTAGTTATATATAAACATATATATAACTTATATAAAAAGTACAAATTAGGGCTGAGAAGGTGGCTCAGTTGATAAAACACTTGCTGAACAAGAATGAGAGTCAGAGTTTGGATCCTCAGCATCTGCATAAATCAGCGTGGATGTGAAGGCCAACCTACAATCCAGGTTCTCAGCCGCCGAAAATGGATTCCTCAGGACAAGCTGAATAAACTAGCCAAATCGACAAAACTCAGGCTCAGTGAGAGACTCTCAGAAAATACAGCAAAAAGCAATCAAGGAAGACCTAACATCAATTCTCTGGCCTCTGTGGGCTCACACACACACACACACACACACACACACACAGGGACAGGGACACATACCTGAACACACATCTGCCCCTACACACCTGCTCCCACACACACACACCACATACACGTGCTGAGAGAGATCAATTACTAGCTTGTTATAAACATGGTTGATAAAGGAATGAAGGAGAGGTAGCAAGAACAACAACAAAAGATATCCTTTCAAAGCCTGCATGTATGACACAACCACATGATTCCAAGGATTAAAATCATGCCTGTATGGGGCACAGGATAGAAGCCTGCTCAGCCAGCTGGCAGCGATCATCTCTGTGAACTGGGGTTTGAGGTGAACTTGTGTTTTCTTCTTCACAATTTTTTTTTTGCTTTCAATTTGATAGTGGATTGGGGAATCAGAAAACCATCAAGACAACAAATACAAAAGCAAAGGTGGAGAGGTGGAAATGCCCTGTCAAGCAGGTTGACTCTTCCAGAGGACCACATTTATGTCTTGGTTCTCTCAGTCATGGCTATGATCCAGCGCTGTTTGTCCATTTTGTGCTTAGTTTATGGAAAGTGGAGATGAATAAATAATTCCTACTTTATTGGGTTGCTAAAAAAAAAATAATTGAGAACTATAAATGAGGCTTTCATAATGCTGTCTGGAGCACTGGATAGGTTGGTTGGCTTAATTTTTTTTAAATAATTAATTGGAAAAATGTCTGAGGGACTTAGATACTACAACATTTAAGAGCTCATTCAGACCCTACTAGTCTGCTGTTGAGGAAGACAGCTTTTACTTCCAATAATAAAGAGGAGGCAGGAGAAGCAGAATGGGAAAGAAGTAACAGAAAATAAATGAAACTGCCCCAAAGCCACCCCCCAGTACTTGTGGCACAGCATCGAGCTGACCAGTGTCCCTCTGCCTGAGTGTCTCACTGTCGTGAAGAATTTCCTTGCCCACTTTCTGGCCACCAGAGTTCCTCAAGAAGCACTCAAGTTCAAATTCCTGATCTGTGTTTTCTAATTGAGATGCAATTGGTAGAATAGTACATGTCACATTTCCTAGATACCAGATTTTTTTTAAAAAAAAAATAATTTTAATTAGTTATAAATGAGAAAATACACACACCATTCTGAAACTATCTCCATTGGAGTTTGCTTCCAAGTATGACACATGTGACGTTAGTGCCAATTCCTATTAACTGTGCAATACTGTGTGCTGACACCCACGACACATTTCCCGGAATTCAGTCACAAAAATACTTCTAATTAGCCATAAATGAGAATGTACACACATTTCCAATAGCCACTGCTTCTATCGAAGTTCACATCAGAGAAAGCTTAGACTATTGCCACCGAGATGCCTTGTTTCGATTCCAACAACTCCAATTTCTGAAATGCTTAGACAGTTGACTCTTTCGACCTTGCTGGGTAAACAGATCTGAGGTAGATTTATTTCAGTCCAAGGCCTTTATTTGATATAGGTGCACTCTTGAGCCCAGCTAAAATGCATACCCTAGCCATTTCAAAGGCGGTGATAAAATTACTTGGTTAAATATTTTGGCTAGATTTCCTGTTGTCAGAGGACCCGACTTTGTAGCTGCAGCTTCTGCATTTGTATGTGGCAACTGGAGCCGTATTAAATAGCATTGCATGAGCCAGCCTCCCCTAAGAGCGGCATCCCAGGGGGACGGCCCTCAGCACCCATCACTACTGCAAGCCACACCCATGAAAAATTTGAACCTGAATAACAGCCTTCAAATCCCCAGACCTTTAACTTTCCTTAGGAATGTTGGCTTTAAGCCTCTTAGATGATCTCGGGCCACCAAGCATCCCTTTCTGTTCAAAGAGTGGAGTGAATTCATGTTAGTTATATTTCAGTCTGCTCTTAGATTTACATATAAATTCTCATTTATCTTATAACAGGCTTTGTCTTCTACTGATGCATGTGAGCAACAAACCTTCGAGGTCCTATGGCTACAATCTGTGCATGGGACAACACGGTAAGAGAGGGGTTTTGTGTGAGCAAAAAGAAAATGGTCTATTAAACTTCGCTTACTTTCACTCTCTTTAAAAACTCATTAAACAGGATTCTGCCTTTCTACTTGCCGAAGTGTTTAAAACCCTTTTTAATGAAAAATTCTAATCCGATATAATCACACCATAAGTACTCTCTTTCTGTTCTAAGGGGGAACAGTGTTAAATTTTAATGCATACCTCTGGCAGGCTATAATAAAAGTGTTCAGTCAGTTTTAAATCCGATTAGTGTAACTGTTACAGATTAGAGAAAAAACTCCAAGAGACTGGAACAAGTCTCTAACTCAAAGGACCTAACTCAGGGGCCTGATCGTGTTTAGACTCAAAGGGAACCTCGAGGCTCTTGAAATCTGTTCACTCAAATTCTGTTCTGCAGTTGCTAACAGAAGCAAGGAGCTAGGCCGGGTATTGCAGAAAGGCACACAGGCCTTCAAACAGGACAGGTGGGACAGAATGTTTCCCAAGAAAAGTCAGCAAGAACAAGGGCAGGAAGACCCAGAGATGGAAAAATCAGCTAGGAAAAGAAACCATTAAGGCTTTTAGAGAAGCCAGCAGAGGCCTTAAGGTGCATGCGGAGCACCATTGGTGTGTGGATAAGGATATACTTGCTAGGATGGGAAAGTGTATAAGACGTTCCAGACTCCAGACTTAAAAAGCAATCATCATTGAAGAGCTTAGGGAGGAAAAGAAATGCATGCTGTGCTGACACTGTTGTAGCAGGCATTGGTCTGGACACCTCCATCTGATCCCCAGTTGATCCACAGCAGCCCACTGAGGGAATTATCATCCTAATTTTATAAATAAAGAATCAGAATCTTTGGGGTTGCAAAACTTGATCAAGGTGAGGCTGGAGAGATGGCTCATTGGTTAAAAGCACTGGCTGTTCTTCTAGAGGATCTAGATTCAATTTGCAGCTCCCACATGGCAGCTCACCACCACCTGCAACTCCAGTTCCAATGGATATGATGTCCTTATGTATGAGCTCTGCAAGCATCAGGCATGTGCATGGTGCAGATACAAATAATATGAACGAAAGCAACTTGCTTAATGTCACACAGCAAAGCAAAGGGGTACCCTCAGAAGAAATATAGCTGGGGCCCTCAGTATATAGTCTTGGGGACTCCTTCCGCTCCACTCTTCTCCTAGGCATAGTTGAGGCTCAGATAGCTCTACAACTTTACTGACTACCTTAAAAGAAAAAGAAGAAGAATAGGAAAGAGATTTCTGAGTTCTGAATGTTATTCTCCTTGCCATTACCAAGACACTGATCAATGGTACAGACTGGAGTTATTCCCACAGCATTTCTCAGGAGCTCTGCAGAGCAGGTGAACAAGAGACTCCTGAAATGATAGGCATCTATACATCTTTATGTGCCTCACTGTGCCTTCCTGGACAACCTAAATAATACAAGAAAGGGGAAGAGGGGAGTAGACATCTAAACCCACAGAGTGCCTGCCGGGAGTCACCAGTGAGCACTCAAGGGTACGTCAGCTAGACTAAATCCCGCCCATGACTAAACCCCGCCCATCCTACATGAGAGCTAGGGAGCCAGCTATTCTCTAATCTGGTGACCTGGCATCAATTCTCAATTCAGCCACTTACTGGCTATATAATCCCAAACAAATTACCCTCTCTGGGACCAATTTTATCATCGGTAAGTTGAAAATTATCAGACCTGTTTTTCATTTTGGGATTACTGTGAAAAGTCAAATAAAAAAAGAGCTGCCAAGTTTTCTGCGCTGTTATCATTTTGATGCATCTGGGTTTGCAAGCATGTGAGTCTTCCATACATATCTTTAGTGGCTCCACGTAGAAGACATTCCATCATCTGTGCTTGTTCCTAAATTTTTCTGCAACCTTAAGAGCAGTCCAGTCAGTGTCAAGGAGAACCACAGCACCGTTCCTGAGGAGAGCACTCGCCCTTTCTGCCTCTTCCATCTGGACATACTTTAAAGATCATAAGAAAATTCATGAATCATGGCTAGGTGGGGCTAGGTGGCCTCAAAATGAGAAACCTTTGGCTGTGGATGATGGTAGGTCTCCATATTCATTCTCATATATTCTTTTTCTACTTTCAAACCACAGTGCTCACATACACCTCTTCAAAGACAAGAAGACACTACTTAAACTATAGGTCAATTAATAGTAACTCAAGAATCAAGGATAACCTTAACTATCTCAAAAAAAAGTACCCTATACATTTTTTGTGTGTAAGACACATTTGAAATGGAAATAAACAACTGCTCTCAAATTGGCTTTAAGCCCTTCCCTTTAAGGAATGCATGCCTAGTACAATGAACATGGTCAAGTCCATATCAGGGGAGATCATAGACCCTAGGAAAGGACTAACTACTGCTGTCTCACTAAATTCACACAATATCAAACAGCCTTCTAAATATTTATGTTTATACTCACAGACAAAAGCTCCTCTCAGCCTTAATCAAAGGAGTCTTTCTTTCTGGTGAATAAGGGAAGAATGTAAACTCATGACTGAACAAGGTCCTGAGAATTAAGTAGTGGATGATCACAAAACCCTAAACAAGATATTTATAGCATCTCCCTTATGGACCAAGGAACATCTCAGAAAGGGAGGTGGAAGGAATGAGAAGCCAGAACACTAGGGTGAGGGCTGTGAAACACTGGCTTGTAGACGAGCCATAGCCATTGCCACCAGGAATTCACAGCACTAAGTCTGCACAAGAACAAGCCAAGCAGCCCACCACCACCCCTGTCACAGTGCTGTATGCCTGCCTGCTGAACTATTTTCTATGGAAGAATTCAGGGAGAAGGAAAGCCACTCCCTTCAGTTCTGTACTCCACAGTAACCATGCCAAACTCTGATAGATTGTTCCAATCCAATGGTCACATAGATGGCTCTGGTTAGACTAAATGGGTCACAGAATCAAGAATGAAACTGGGGAGGCGGGTATGCTGAGAGGAATAAGGAGGAGTTAAGAGGGGGTGAGGAAAAGAAAATACATTCTCTGTGTGTAGGAGGCTGTCATGAAAACAAAAACTAATTCATGAAATACATACATCCTAATGAATGGCAAGAAAAAAATTCTCATTAAAAAAAGAAACAGGAAAGATAACCAATAAGGTAACAAAATTCAACTCCATATAAGAGAAAAGATTCACCACACACACACACCCAAAAAACTTTTTAATTAAAAAAAAGAAGTCATGAATGTAGAAAGTTAAAACAATCCTGCAGGTCCACAAAAACAGCAATCAGCTCCATACATGCAGCCCATACTTAATGCTGATTTTATGTGAAGTATTTTTGTGTCTGCTTTGCCTAAATTTGGCCTCTTACCAAACCTAATGACTCTACTTTATGTTAAGCTTTTTGAAGGATCTAAAACTTAAAGCTAGAAAGAAAGAGGAAAAAAAAAAACCTGTTAATTTATCTTGCAAGGAAAGGTGTTATAATTTGAATGAAAAGCAGCATGTGGACGGATAGAGGGAGCTGGCGCAGAGAGCTTGGGCAATCAGTAACATTTCTTACCTGCAGGCTGAGAAACCATCTCTAGTGTTGTCTGATGTTATTACCGTCGCCTATTTTCACTTGTACATGAGTTTCAAGTATAATTGTGTGAAGATTTGAGTCTCCTCTGCAGATTCACTACTTTAATAAGCTCACAGAGCTGACACGCCATATGTGTTGACAGTGGTACTTATGCTGTATTAAGCAAACAAATTAAATCATTTTCTTTAAAATGCTAAGAGGCCTGATTTGACCTTTCTCCTGCCATGGTCAGTTCTGAAAATGAACTCTTCCAGTAAGCTTTTCTCTGACCTTTCTATCTTCAGCCTCTCCCTCAGTAAGGATCTCACAGACTGTGGACACTTAATCACTACGACCTTTGTACTAGTCAAACCAGGGGCAACATTGGGCAACTATGAGCTCTACCTGTGAGTATTCACTAATAGCCACCAAAGCTAGGTTTAGGAGATCTAGTTCATAATCTGGGTTTAAATTAATCCAGACTAAATAGATGTAGCAGGATTGAGGTAACTATTGAACTCAGGAGGCTAAGCAAGAGAATCACAAGACCAAAGCGAGCCTGGGCTACAGGTTGAGAACATGACTCAACAAAACAGAACAGAGCACAACTAGAGTCACCAAATATTCTCAACTTCAGTAGGTCTTGACTAGCCATACTGTAGTCCATGAGAAACATTATGCTGCCTACAGTTGGGTAGGTAGGTGCCACCACAACACAGTTAAGATAGAGATGAGTTTACAGAACAGTAAGTTCTTTCTTGATCCCAAAGCCTAGCCACACTGGTTAATTTCTATTGTCCACCTGATTGGCTATGAATACACTGAAGCTACATACACCCAGGGTATGATTGACAGAATTTCCAGAGTAGAAAGAAGATCTACCCAGAATATGAGAGGCATCTCCCATGAGCAAAGGGGTCCTGGACTAAAATATTTAAAAGGAGAAAGCAAGCTAAGCCCCTTCATTTCCCTCTCTCTGACACAGTGTACCACTCCTGTCCTACTTCTGCCACCATGCTTCCCTCCATGGTGAGTCACACCCCTTCTCTAACCGGTTAGAAAGCTGAGTGTCTTAAGTTGCTTCGGCTATTAGTTACAATGAAAAAGGTGACTAACCATGTCCCACTCCTCCACAGATACTGAAGGTCTCCTCAAGCCTCTGATGATTGTAAATCTCCTAACACTTTACAGTCACTTTACAGTCTACTTACATTTAGTTTTAAGGGTATGGTATGCATACCCAGGAACACACATTCCTTTTGCCTTTAATAAAATCCATAGAAATGATTGCCTATCCATCAATTAACAGGTTTTCTTCATAAGTCTATATGACCATTTCACAGATTGATGGCTGTAGCGTCATTCTTAAAATAATATGGTATGGAATGATATACACACTTAAGGAGCATTGCAGTTACATTGACCTACCCTAAGGGAAAAATCTCATTTATTGATTGATTTCATTCAACAAATAGTTCTAGAGTGGCCGTTGTGTTCCTTGCCAACAAGTTAACTGATACTAAGAAATTCTAATGAATCTACCCCGACAGAAGTAACTGTACCAGACTGAGCAAAACCCATAGGGATTTCTACAGTTCTGTCCTGTGACCCTCACATATCATTTATGCAAATGGATCACATTGATAAATGATATAAAAAAGTTATATTCATAATGTTTAAGGGTCCCATCACCTCCATCATGAAGTTTCAGAACAGAGCTATGAGGATGCGCCAACTCCTCCTCTGTATACATACACAAGCCTTTATTCCCTTCCCATCCCTTTAGCTCACGGTGCACCTCCCTTTACAGCCTCACGTTTTCGGTGGTTACTACGTTGTAAGCCCAGGGCTCCACACCTCCTCACCTTCTGGCCTTCACTCTCCTTGCCTCCCATCAGAATAAACAATGGCCTTCCTGTTCTTGTCACTTCAAAGAACACTCAAAACCGGCCTCAAAATCATCCCAGACTGGTTGGAAGGAAAAGCAGCTTTTCCAAAGAGCCCGTCTCAGCAGCATGTCATTCCCCATGGAAAGTGGATTTGGATATAGATAGTGTTGTTACATATGTATGAGAATATGTCTCACTTATTCACCTGCCTTTTTTCAGCCTGATTGTGAGCCCCTGAAGACTGAGAACATGTTTTCGCTCTGCTCTGTAATGATCCCGCCCCCACAGAGTCCCACTGCTCACTGTTGGTACTGCCTTTCTGAAGACAGCTAAGGCTCATAGCACTGAGAGTATCTGGGCCTGAGAATCAGATGTTTAGGGTTGGGAGGTGACCGTGGAGGTCACCTAGTCTACAGCTCTCTGTTTTATGCTCACATTTGCTCTTCACTGAGGTCTACAACCTGCTAAGTTCTTTATAGGAATTGTGTGAAATTCACCAAAAACACCCTGGCAGGAGGTTTAACGATAACAACCTTGTGTGTACCACAAAGCTCCTCTCATGACTTTTAGTAATTTATTAAATGCATAACTGATAACAACTCAACAAGGGTCAAGACTAGAGGAAGACAAGCATCGAGGAGATAAAATTTAAGGAAGCCTTTAGTGTCAGGACGATGCAGGTGCCTCCTTAAAGGTTTCTTCCTCAGTATCTTTCTGCCATCACTTTAGTTGTGACCCTACCCCAAATGCTAGATGGGGCTGTAAGAAAATCTACATATCTAATAGTTTCACAATTCAAGATGGATGAGGAAATGGAGAGTAATTAATACACCCAAATCCTAAGCAATAGTGAGTGACAGGGGTGGATTTACATCCAGTTATCTTAATGAGAACTAAAAATAACTTTATTAATATAGCACTGGTCCTTTATATAATTGAGTAGCCCCAAACTCATGTAGTTTGTGAAAAAAATGTGAAATTTGTGATTAAATGTGAAAAAATGCTGATTAATCCCCAATTATAAAGATAATAATTTTTAAGGATTTGAATTAGACTCATGCAAAAGGTACCTTTCTATAATTTCTAACCTTAGTAAATGCTATTTTTACAAATTAATGTCTATACATGGTACATGAACCAAAAAATGTTGGTCTTACAGAAGATGAAGATTAATCAGTGGTTCTCAGAGGATGGGAGGAGAAGTATATTGATGGATACAAAGTCATAGCTATCTAAAAATAAGAACCTTTAGTTTAGCACAATGGAGTGACCATAAATAACAATTAGATACCATATAACTCAAATAAATAAAAAAAGAATTTCAAGTACTTCCTGCATGAAGAGATAGTCACTAAGTTTGAGGAAGTTGCACACATATTGGGAGCCCATTAATAGGAACTATGCTAATGTTTCAATGTCAGTAAAAACAAAATCAATGAATGAAATGGATATTGATATGCCTGAGTCAAAATCAAATTTTTAAATCATAAAGAAGAAACAGAAGATATCAACTACAGACACAATTATGTGTTTTCAGGTGGTTTGCTATTATGTCACAAGCCCGAGGATCTGCTTCACCCCATTTCTGGTTGACTTCATAGGATATTTTTTTAACATTAGCAGATCCTACCTCTGAGATTGATAAATAGACTGTCTTCATGTGGGGTCTCCTGCTTCACTGGAGGCTGGGTTGCTGCTGGATTCCATGGGACACCTTAACATTGTTTTCTAGCCGGAGTATCCCAGCCTTCTAGTAACTTAGCATGATGGTTCATCTTTGCTGTAGACTTGACTAGACTTGGGAAGAACACTTCCAGAGATGCGTTTCCAGAAAAGATTTAATTGAGAAGTGAAAACCTATCCCATGGACTGGAGTCACAGACTCAAGAAAAATAAATAAATAAAGTCAGCTGAGTACAATGTTTATCTTGACTCTTAGAAATATATTTGATTGATCCAGATCATCTTTTCCAGCTAGGCCAAGGTCTAAGATAATCTGTTATTTGTCTAAGATCAGTTTCAATTAAGGTGACAACACTACCTGGGAGTTCAGGGCAGATTCATGTGAAATTACATGATTTGGAAGAGTTACATGAATAAAACGGAGGACTGAGCATGATGGCACATGTCTATAATCCCAGTGTTCTGCAGGCCAAGGCAGGAGGATTATAGGTAGCCAGTCTGACTTTATAGCAAGACAATGTCTAGTGGAAGAAAACAGTAAACCAAGAAAATACTTTATACTGGAATAAATGATCTCGGAAGCAGTTTGGGGATAGGGAACTCCATGCAAATGAGTTAGCAATAAATCAATTTTTTTAATACTCCACAATGGCTTTCACTCTTTAAATCAACCACCAACACAAACCACCTGGGACAATGGGGAAAACATGCCACAATCCAGAAGTTATCTCCATCAGGAACATGCTGAAGAGGCCTTCAATAGCAACAACCACCTTGAAGTTGTTTCCCAGATGGGAAGTAGTGAACCTGGTAAATCATACATTTGTTTAATATAAATATCGCTTCAGCATCGCAGTGTAGGTCTGACACAGCTTGAAACCCAGTGACACCTAGTCACTTTTTAAAAGATTTATTTCATTTTTTTACATGTATGACTGTTTTGACTGTGTATTTATGTGTCACGTACATGCCTGGCAGTCCGTGGAGAATGGAAGGGAGCATTGGATTCCCAAACTGTAGTGACAGACAGTTGTGAGCTACAATGTGGATACTGGAAACTGAACCCATGGCTCTGGGAAGAACAGCAAGTGTTCTTTACCATTGAGCCTGCCTGTAGTCATCTTTGGGCTGGTCAGATTTCCCTATCTCTATATGGATTTGTGGTTTTTATGGCCCCCTCTTCCACATCTTACTAATTAAAACCAGCACATCCACAGCTGCTGACTGTTAACAATCAACAGTCAAGTAAGTTCCCTGCCTGCATATGTGTTTCCTTTAACTCGAGGGAGAACCTAATGAATTAAATCTGAGGACACTTAGTGGACTATAGTCTCTCCCGTCAGCAGGGTGAGCTCTCTGCCACTTTGCGACTTCCCACCAATCTGCCAGCATCCTTAACCTGTGAGACATAATTCTGTTCATGAACTTTAGTTTCTCTTCTACATGATATCACTTGACTAAATGAAGCATCTCCACTTGATCCTCAGCATGACTCTCTCAGCTTCCCTACTGGAGAGGGGTGAGGAGGTGTGGTCTTGATAAAGGAAGTATGTCACAGGGAGTGGGCTTTGGGGTTTCAAATGCTCAAGCCAAGCCCAGGGGTACTCTTTCTTCCTGCTGCCTGTGCATCTAGATGTAGAACTCTGTAGAACTCCCAGCTACTTCTCCAGCACCACATCTGCCTACATGCCGCCGTGCTCCCTGCCATGCTGATAATGGAACAAACCTCTGAGACTGTAAGCAAGCTCCAATTAAATGCTTTCCTTATTAAAAAGTTGCCATGGTCATGGTGTCTCTTCACAGCAATGGAACACTGACTAAGACAAGCCATAACAATAGAAATCACAACAGACCTCAATCTTAAAAGTGTGTCAAGAAATTCACAGACACACCTGACAAGCCTTCCCAGTTAGACCGATCATTTGCAGCATCTGCCTAAGACTATATCTGAATACATTTACATATGATTCATGCCTTCTCAGAATAACCATTTATGAAGACTAGGATTTTGACTATTTAATTACAATCATCTCCATGCAGCACCTAATTCCACACACTCATCAGGCAGTACATGAACAGAACACTATAAAATGTTGAGGAATACCCAATCTTGTAATATTTACCTTTTACATGTTTGCTCTTTAATCAATTTTTCTGTTCTGAGAAACAGATGTGAACCAGCACAGTGAGGTAGGAAAGGAACAGAGCCCACAAGACTTCTTTGGGACAGTGCATCTTATATATATATATATATATATATATATATATATATATATATATATATATATATATATAAGCTTGGGGATTAGCCTGAGTAAGTTCATTTTGTAAAATTTCAAGACCTATCCATAAAGTACAGAAAGAATGGACAATATAAGAACAAATCAACTACTCAGCATCTCATATAATAAATACTTCTAGAAATGTAAAACCTTGGTGTAGAAACTGAAAAGTCAGTATAAAATTCACAGACCTGCGGTAAGATGAAGGCCACCTAGAAAATCTAACTTCTCAAGAGTCCCATATGAGGCAGAATAAGCTAAATTACAATAAAATAACTAAACTTGAGTTTTAGTAGTTTAATCGGTGTGGATGTGTTTCTCTTTCACTGTACCTATCTGAAGCCAGCTAGCATGGTGCAGCTTGGGCGGGGGGATGGGGGGGAGTGGGGGGGAGTTGAAAGATGCATCGTCTTTTGCTAACTGCCCTCTGCACCAAATAATGTCTTTGGCCACCAGCCAAATGACACCAAGCTGAGGGTCTCACGTGTATGCACACCTCAGTATGGAAAGTGACATAGCCACTTCTACCCATAGCCCAGCTGCAAAAACTCATGAATATTGTCCCATCTAACTACAGAGTGGCTGAGCAATCTGACCACTCACATGCTGGAAGGAAATGAGAGCAGATGTGGTAAGCACTACGGCAGCCTACCACAGCTCGTCTGTTCACCTGAAAGGCTATCAGAAAGTCTTTTAAATTCTGCAAATAGCTCAAGAGCTCATTCCCAAAATTGGTTTATTCTAATTGTTAAAGGAGCAAACTATAGCTCGGCGTTTTTCTCTCTAAGTAATGCATTTAAGCTTCTACTTCTTCGCATAGGCTGACCAGGTCAATATGATCCCCACGGAAAAGCATTACAGAGAATCATTGCTAATGCTGCCTTGAGTGTGCCAAAATAAAACAAGCTGTCAGCCAAAAAGAACTTTGCACAATAAAGTGTTAAATGAAATAGTACCAGGCAAAATAAGGTAATGCTCTTTTGCTGTCTAGCACCACATAAGATGCTAACTGAAAGAGTAAATAAAAACACTCAACGTGCATTTAGCTTTCATAATTTACCTTCTGCAAGGTTGATTTAGAGTATGCAGAATATGCCACATTATTTAGGCTGTAAAAAGGAGTTGCTTTCTACTACCTGCCATGTACAATTATAATAATCTGTCAGACAAATATAATTACAGAGTGTGATGTCTGTTTGAGTGTGAAGGTTCTGATTGTGTGGTATTGTCTGCTTTACACGGCGGCGCAGCATAAACAATCGTACTCAGTGGTACCTCTCAGCTAGGACTACTGCTCAGAGTCAGGAACGCCCCATCAAATAGCACACAGATGGTTGCGTTTGGGTTTGAGGTTGTTGGCTTTGTTTACTCCCCACCCCCACCCCCACCAACCAAGGCCTTTTCATGCACAGACTTGACCACAATGAGCTAGTGTCCTGCAGCCCAACATGGGAGGTCTCTAAGATATTGTTAATAAATGCCAAACGTGAATGAGAACTAAGGCAGGATATGGCCCATTCATACGGACCAACAAATTCAACCGCAGAAAGAGGTTGAGAAGAGAATGCATGGATTCCTTTAGTGATTAAAAATAGATAACATCCCCATGGGCTTAATAAATAAAGTTCATATTTTGTACACTAAGTTGTAATCTGCTATTAGACTCTCGTACCAGCTGACAAAATAGAAAAAGTAACTACAATGAAAGCTTTTCACTTAGGAAAAGAAATTGGAATCATGTTTCATTTGAAGTGAGTCAGAGATCTCCTTACCATTCCATCTATATGACCTTGGAGTGGACTTATTAAATTTTTATCATTCCATTTATGATTCTGGTCACTGTAAGCTTTATAGCTGTCCATTTTTGATGGGAGTCTTCCACATTTTCCTTTTGAAGATGAGCTTCACTTAGATGGGATTTCCAGGGTATTTCACATACTGCTTTTGTAGCTCACGTGGTGAAGAAGTTTGATGTTATAATCCAAAACACTACACCTAAATTTATAGTTAGCCCAGTGAAACAATCTGGAGTTAGCATCTTGTTTATTTCGGAGTTACTCATCAGTAACATGCTGGTAGTAGAAGAACCAACTTAGAAAAACCAAACAACTTTGTGTTAACACAGGAGGTTTCTTTTCTCCCTGAAAGAGCATATGGGAAAAGTATCTCAGAAACAAATTCTAACACTAGTAATAACCTTTGTTTGAGAGATGTGGAGAAATGTCCCTATGAGTCCACCACTGAGAGGGAACATTATTTGCACAATGTTTGAGTCTTCCAGGATAGATTCCAAGGAAGGTAATAAACTTATCAATATAACCAGAAAACTTTTCAACTAAAAATTATGCTGGCTGTAGCTACAGATCCCTTTAACTTCAGCACTTGGGAGGTGGAGGCAGACAGATCTCCATGAGTTCAAGGCAAGCCTGGTCTACATAGTGAGTTTCAGGACAGCCAGAGCCATAGAGAGAGAGACTATATTTTGTTTTCCTTTCTTAGACCCTACTATACTTTCTCCATTTTTATCTACTAGGTCTGATGCCATACAGTTTCCATGAGAGCAGAATTTTTTTAACTCCTCTTTGCCTCTGTAAGGTTTTAAAATCATGCATACATTGTTAAAAAAAAGTTTGAATTAATACATTAAATAGATTGAAATAGGATGTTGTAATATTGGGTGTTTATTACCCTCTCTTTGGCATCTGCTTCCTCCTTCCTACCTTCCCTTTCCAATATCCCAGCTGCTATTTGAAGATCCAACTAGCTCTTGGGGAGCTCTTATCTCCAACTTCAGGAACGAAATACGTAGTGAAGGTTCAACCAATCAGCAGTATTCCATCTAACACGTTGTTTCTCTCAAACACATCACCAAAGTGAAGATCCTTATGCAAATGAATCTCAGTATTATTTCCGGAAAGAAAGAGACAAAGATGCTCTTTTGATGCAGGCTGTAAGTATGGAAGCATGGAGACCTGGAAGCTAGTGGCAGTTCTCAGGGCTTTGAGAACAGCTAATTGGGAGAATGAGGCCAATGGATATAAAGAAAGGTGTGGCACAAGAAGAAACCAGGTGCTTCATTTGAACCGAATCTTATCTTTTTGTTATAAACAAACAGACAACAAAAAGACAGGAAAAAAAGGGAAAACATTTTTTTATGTCAACCTGGATCACATTTTCTGTTCCTTGCCAAGCAATATAGCCTGGACAATCGTGTCACCATTGAACAGATATGGTTTGAACAAATACAATGTGTGTTGTCTTCTTTTTTAAACTGGTTTGGCCTAATGCAAAGCATACACACCACTCCCATAGATGGGACAAAATGGGCACTCATTATCTTCAGTTTCCTATTAATGAAACCAGCTTTTTGAACAAATATTTGGCTCCAAGTATAATATGAAGAAATGTACAGCAGGAGCAAGGAGGATGCAGTTGTGCCAAATGACAAGAAGTTTCTCAAAAGCTACCGTGTCAAGGAAGCTAAGAGAAACTGAAAGGCCAGCAATAGCCAAAGATTGCACATGTTGAGCAGAAAAAAAAAAAAAAAACAACTTCCTACGGATTAAATTAATCAAATGCAAAACTCCATCTACACATATTAGTACACAGGAAACAAGAACACCCCTGACCATGGGAGGATTATACCAAGTGAAGAGAAACAACCATATTTGGACCAGCCTATCTCATGTGAACTGTGCCCCATGGTTCTTCTATAGATGCTAAGAAATGGCTTCTCTCTATGGACATATGCCAACAAAGAAAAGGAAACTCCATGTTGTAAACCATTGAAATTACAGATCCAGCCAGCAAGCACCATCACATGCTAACACTTCCCAAAGAGATACCATAGATTGTGTGCTCCTTGATGTAAGAACATTCTGTTGCCTAGGAAGTGGTCCAAAAACTTTGTTATAAAAGCTTATGAACAAGCCGGGCGTGGTGGCACACGCCTTTAATCCCAGCACTCGGGAGGTAGAGGCAGGAGGATTTCTGAGTTCGAGGCCAGCCTGGTCTACAAAGTGAGTTCCAGGACAGCCAGGGCTACACAGAGAAACCCTGTCTCAAAAAAAAAAAAAAAAAAAAAAAAGCTTATGAACAAAAGTCACACACTGAGACTAAGCAGACGTAAAGAATTTGCACCCCTGTGAACTATGATTCAGGTAAGTCACTTGGGACAGAAGCTATAATGCTTCACACAGGATTTCATATGTTCACTCCTAATGTGTTTGTACATATTTATATGCTACCAAAAACAAAAAGTCAACATCAGAGTTAAAGCTAAACAAGAATCAGCCTCTCATCCGTTTTCAAATCTTAGGTCCAGTATTTGCATTCAGTCCTTCCTCAGACCCTAATATTAGCCTTTCTTTTCTTCTCTTCATATTATACTATATTCACACATTCATTTGTTTATATACATAGGTACATACATACATACATGCACACCTATATACATATGCTATTAGCTGTATTCTGCATATGAGTGAGAACATGAGGGGTTTTTTTTCTGTCTGATAGTATTTTGAACTCATTTCAAGATAATTGCTCTACAAATTTTGTGATTTCGCTTATCTTAGGTTTGAATTATATTATGTTTTTTATTTATAAAACCAAATAGCAACCAAATAGTTTTATTTATAAAACCAAATACCAACATATATTTAGTGTAAATATATTTAGTATATAATATACATATATTATGTTTCATATATATACACTATTTTCATTGTCCATTCATCTGTTGATGGACAACTAAGTTGACTACAGTTCTTCCCTATAGTGAGTAAAAAAAACAATAAGCATGCTCTTACCAGATTAAAAAACATGAATCCAATCAAGCCTCAAGGTCCACTTGCTCATTGGAAGCTTTTTTAAACAGGGTGCAATCACAAAACTCAAAACATAGGTATCTCTGTGAAGAAAATAACTGAGGTTTTTGTCAACAAAATAATTCAAGAGGAAAAAATGAAATAGGAGTATGTATGGATTAAGATCTTGAGAGTTCATAGAAGCCATACATAATCTGAAGGCCCTGTTAATGTTCTCCTTTGAGCCAAAAAACTCCTAAAGATGTGAGACAATCATGGAAACTGGGGTGCTAACTGAGTACTCTCTGACATCAAGAGACTATGAACTTAGGGGTTTGATTTTGGAATTGTAGTTAGCACCTCTTAAATTATCTCTTATAGCCTTATACAAGGGTAATTACGAAGGAAAAGATGTGAGACCTTGGACTCACTTCCGATCTTACAGCAGCAGGGCAGGAGAGGAGTATGCAGGAGCAGGGGCTGACTGTGTGACCCTGTGAAGCTAATGGAAGGGATATGAGAGTAGTTAGGATCTGGTACATTCAGCGTTTTATTGTGTATCACTCTGTCACTGCTCAAAAATCGTGAATGCAGGCCAGCCTCCTTGCCTTCACATGAGCAGGCTTCTATGCTTGAGTAGTATTCTGACATCCCCTTGTTCCAACTCACCCGCTTACCTAGCCACCGTCATTGCTACCTTCATTGTCTCCTACGACAATAAACACTATACTAACATGCACACTCATCACCGCAGAGGGTATCTGCCAGCCTTCCAACTCCACACAGGAACTTCATTTTTTTTTTCTACATGGCTGTATTCCAATCATTGCTGGATGCCTCTGATATATATTCATGGTCCAGCTACTAACACTCCTCACCACCTTCTTTAGAGCAGACCATGGTCCCCCTAACACGTGAGCACTGACATACTGCCAGAGCTGGGTTGCAATGTCTCCTTTGGACAAGTCTTTCTATATAATCTGGCTAAGGCTAAACCTCTTAAGTGAAATGCTGTCCTGGAAATAAAACCTTCTTTCTATGTTCTATTTTATTTCAGACTCAACACAAAGCAATAGTCCCCAAAGAAAAGTTATACCAGAGTTAGGTTCACACAATTTCCCTGAAATGTAACATGAGAGTTAAATACAGATGATATGACTGGTCAATAAATGTCACCATTGAGCGGCTTTGTTCCCCTAATAATATCATTCAGATCATTATAAACAAAGTGAAAGGGTTCTTATGTGAAACAAACGCAGCGGGACTTATTCCTGCGAAACACAAGCCAGAGGCAGGGCAGCCAATCCTAACGGCCTGCGAGAAGGGGCAAGAACGGCGTGCAGCTTTGTGGTATCCCGGGAGGATTTTATTTCCAAATATAAAATTCATGCCATGCTCACAGGCAGAACCTTAGAATACTCATAATGATCTAATGACAGCATTACCATTGAAGGCTGCTACTAATACCTTGAACTACTACCGTTCTATACAGATCCAGGGATATGATTTCAAAGCTCATGTGCAATGAAGACTGCCTGAGCTGAAAGCAATCCAGCCCGGTAAAAAGAAGAGGGAAGAGAAGAAAAGGGAAGAATGCAACTGAAGCCCACAATTTGGGATATCCAGGATGGGGGCAGGGGGCGGGGTTGGTGCTTTGATTGTGGCGTTTCTTTTATTATTGTTGAAGTTTGGGGAAAGGAGTGGTATTTTATAGCAGAGAGAGAAAAATGTCTCTAAATTAGAAAGCACTGCCTGCCTCTGACTTTCTGAATCACCTCTAACTTAAAGATGGTGTGTTTTTGTTTTTGTTTTTGTTTTTGTTTTCTCCTCCGAGGACAGAGGGCATGGCAATTGCCTTCACTGACCTCAGACTCAGCTCCCTCTGCTGTGAAGGGGACAAGGAGCTCACAGCCATGTTGTGTTCAGTCTTAATTCAACCCTGACACACCCAAGGCAAAGAAAAGAAATAGCATATTAACTGCAAAAGAGTTAGGAGACCCTGTAAGTCCAACGACAAAAAAAAAGCACCCAGCACCTACTGACCTCATCCCTTGATGGCTAGATTGAAATGTCTGCTGCATTTCTATAAAGGAAACTTCAGAACAAGATGGCTGCATTTCAGGTCCCAGGCAAGTGCCTGGTAACTTTCTTTTCTTTTCTATTTTCTTTTCTTTTCTTTTCTTTTTTTCTTTTTTTTTTTCCAAAGCTAACCTATAAAGCTAACCTACAATTGTTTCTGAAAAGGTTCTGATAGGACCAACAGGATGTGTGTGTGTGTGTGTGTGTGTGTGTGTGTGTGTGTGTGTGTGTGTATGTAGGGGCCTGTGCATGTGTGTGCGTGTGCGCATGCACATGAATGTGAATGCATACATGTAATTTTTAAATGATGTTAAAATGTTCTTTCATTCTTCTGGTAATTTGCAGTTGAGATTTGTAATTTTACCAGTATTTCTCACGTATAATGCCAAATCTGGTAACACTTATTTAAAGTATATTATAACATGTGTTTAAAATACATTGAGCTCCTTGGAGAAAAGGCACTATAGAAATCTAATAAATAATAAGTAGATGATTGACAAAGGATAATATTAGAAGCTCAGTTTTGAATCTTTACAGAAATTTGTGCATTGGGGCTTTTTCTCAGCTAGACAATCTCATTGGTAGGTAATATGCACTAGGGCCATGTGTCCCAGATTGTAAGGTTCTGTCATACAGCAGAGGAAAAAGGTCATGACCTACAGAAGCTATTTCTGATGTGAGAATAATCTCAACAAGAATGTAAGTAGGAATCCCAATTTTGGCTTTAAAAATGCATTCACTGGTGCTATTTGGAATGTGAAAGAAACTTGAAATATAGAGAGAGTGGAGTTATAAAGGGCAGCTGGATTCAACCACATGGCCAAATTTGAATCAGCAAACTGACATTCTCTGAGATAACACACATTATGTCCTTTAAAATTAAAACGGAAAACAAGAGCCAAGTCGCATTACTCATTCGTTATGCTGTGAGTTGGTTCAACTCAAGAATGCATAATTTTCTGCTCATAATGCAAACTAAGGAAGGATGAGAGCCAGATATGAACAGTTCCCTCCTTCTGGAGTAAAACCTATAGCTCTCCAGGGATTCGATATGGTTAGGAGAAGAGACCAGATGCCTTGAATTTTGGCTGTTAAAGGACCTGGCTTGACTCTCTGGGATGTATCACCAAAGAAGTAAAGATGAGACTAGGAAAGCTACTCAAAAGATGGAAATACAGAGCTTTGTAGGTAAGCAAAAGTAGAAGATGCCATCATACACAAGGGAAAATGGGAGGGTATAAGTGAGTGTCCACTAGCAGATCCTCTCCTGTTAAATGTGACATTTGCCTCTTCACATAGGAACATCTGCCCTCAGGTTTTATTTTTGACAAGTTTGAATTTTCATTCTTTTGGGAGGCGGTGGTGAAATTGTTGAATATTGTGCATTGCTAATACACAAAATATAGAGCAGTTGATGTAAGTAGTCATACTTACATTTTGTAGACACTGTGGGTATGTCAATTAACACACAACCTAAGATGACAAATAGTGGACACATTACGTAAATACCATAATAGATTGATGTTGCCCCAATCATTTGACTTTCATGTTGCTGAGGGTGGAAATATACTATAGACTACCATATCACCAGCAACTGATATGATATCTCTTTCTAATATTGAGAATGAAGGCAGCTGTTCAGGGACCATGAGGAAAGAGGTTTGATAATGAAAGTTGTGTACTAAGGTTTAGGCAAGAGAGAGAAAGAGTGTGTCAGGACCATGACTGAGGTTTCTATGCTATCAGCCAATGCAAGCAACAAGCATTATCCCTAACCCAACCTCCTTTCACGTGAGATCACTAAGCAGTTGTTGTTGTTGTTGTTGTTGTTGTTGTTGTTACTGAAGCTGCTCTTTTGTTAACTTTTCCTCTTTCGTGTTAGAAAACATCAGATTTAATGCCTTAGAATTTGAGGTTTTATAATTCTAAAGCCTGAAAGATCCAAAACATGAAGTTTATGCTAACTGAATCAGAAGCCAATATGACATAAAACTGATTGCTTGAGGTGGAAAAACAACAAGCAGGCCAAGGCACTGACATCTCCTGAGAACCCTTGCTTCTCTCCAGTCCCTGGCATGACCTCCAGGTAGAGAGAGAACAAGAGAACGCCATTCCTGTATCCAGCAAGGAGGCAGACATAGTGAAGAAAAAGGCAGTTCAGAGATGCCTATGGTCTGGATGGAAGGATGTCACTTATTGAACAAGCAGCAAGGGAAAGCTGTATTGATGGGAAGTCACAAGGGTGACAGCCCAAGCAATTGAAGACCTTAAGTATCGTATGTTTCACCCTTGTTAGCATCATAATCTATCTCCAGATATGAGGAGCTGGAAGGGAGACCTAAGCAGAATACTTCAATTCATTCCTGACAAAATAAAATCTAAAAATAAAAAATGTAGAAAATTTTAAAAGCATGTCCAGACCCAACTTTATTATTTGAAATCTGTCATTCCTAGTTAATTGAGCTCTGATAATAAAGATAAAATGCCCATGTCAAATACCCAAGAAACTCACAGGTTAATAGAAAAGACAGGCAAGTGTGGGGGTGTGGGGGTGTGGGGGTGTGGGGGTGTATGTGTGTGTGTTTATGTGTGTGTATGTGTGTGTGTGTGTTTATTGTGTGTATGTGTATATGTGTGTGTATGTGTGTGTATGGTTGTGTGTTTATTGTGTGTATGTTTGTATGTGTGTTTATTGTATGTATGGGTGTGTATGGGTGTGTGTGTGTGTGTGTTTATTGTGTGTGTATGTGTGTATATGGGTGTGTGTGTGAATGTATGTGTTTATTATGTATATATGTGTGTATGTGTGTGTGTTTAGTGTGTGTGTTTAGTGTGTGTGTATGTGTGTATATAGGTGTGTGTGTGTATGTGTGTGTTTATTGTGTGGTGTGTGTGTGTGTGTGTGTGTGTGTGTGTGTGTGTGTGTAAAACTATGATATGTGAACCAGTTAAGGTGGCATAGGAGCACCCAGTGCAGATGAGAAATGCAGTCTGAGACATAGTAATCCACAAGAAGTTCAAGGAAATAGTAATTCTATGTGGTCCTTATTGTATCTGAAAAAAATATTATTTAAATTAGGGAATTTAGGATGTGTCTATGTATTAAGGGAAATAAGGTATTCAGGGACAAAGAAAGTGGTGATAAATGATGACCAAGAGCCCTAAAAAAGCTTTGAGTACAAAGGCAGATCTTGGCTCAGAGGATGACCACACACATAGTTTTAAAACGTTGAGACAGGAAGAAGAATGGGAACACAAACGCACATGGTGGGGACTGACAGGATACTGAGACAGAGCATGCTCAGTGGTCTTTATGTAGAATGTAATGGGCTTTAAGAAGGGAACCAGTGGAATGGATCCCCGGGTGGGGCAGTCTCTGGATGGTCCTTTCTACTGTCTCAGCTCCGAACTTTGTCTCTGCAACTCCTTCCATGGGTATTTTGTTCCCCATTCTAAGAAGGAACAAAGTATCCACATTTTGGACTTCCTTCTTGAGTTTCATGTGTTTTGTAAATTGTATCTTGGGTAGTCTAAGTTTCTGGAATACTATCCACTTATCAGTGAGTGCATATCATGTGTGTTATTTTGTGATTGGGTTACCTCACTCAGGATGATATCCTCCAGATCCATCTATTTGCCTAAGAATTTCATAAATTCATTGTTTTTAATTGCTGACTAGTACTTCATTGTGTAAATGTACCACATTTTCTGTATCCATTCCTCTGTTGAGGAACATCTGGGTTCTTTCCAGCTTCTGGATATTATAAATAAGGCTGCTATGAACATGGTGGAGCATGCATATTGCATATGCCAGAAAGATTTTGCTGACAGGACCCTGATATAGCTCTCTCTTGTGAGGCTATGTCAGTGCCTGGCAAATACAGAAGTGGATGCTCACATCCACTATTCATCCACTAAGTCATCTATTGGATGGAACACAAGTCCCCTAAAGAAGGAGCTAAAGAAAGTAACCAAGGAGCTAAAGGGGTAGGCACCCCATAGGAGGATCAACAATATGAACTAACCAGTACCCCACAGGACTGTGTCTCTAGTTGCATACATAACAGAGGATGGCCTAGTTGGCCATCAATGGGAGGAGAGGCCCTTGGTCTTGCGAAGATCATATGCCCCAGTACAGGGGAATGCCAGGGCCAGGAAGCAGGAGTGGATGGGTTGGGGAGCAGGGTGGGGGGATGGTATAGGGGACTTTGGGGATAACATTTGAAATGTAAATGAAGAAAATATATAATTAAAAAAAGAATTGAATTTTAAAAGGGGGGAACTAGTGCGTTTATACTTAAAAGCACTATCCATTAGGATTCTGAGGATTATACTGAAAAACAGGAAGACAAGAAAATACTAAAAACTACAATATCCATCCAAAGATGGCTATAGTTATTCAGGGGAGAGGGAAAAAAAAGAATATGTAAATTAAGACAGTGACCATTTCAGATGTTTATAAGCCAAACTCACCCCAATGAGAGACTATCAGCAGGGAGGGTCAGGAGAAAAACTTCAGAAGGAACCTGGGACTGACCATTTGAATTATTGACATGTTTGGCAAGGAGAAGTATAAGAAGAATATCAGCTTGACTTTTGACTTTGAACATGTAGAAATACAGATAAAATTTTTGAAATGGTAATAGATTTAGAAAGGATTTGATGTAAATATAAAAGTCGGTTAGGTTTAGAGACCCAGAATTCATGAGAAGGCGGGGCCTGCAAGATGACTCAGCCAGTTAAGATGGGTTCTTCCAGGCCTGACCACCTGACTCTGATCCCAGGAGCCACATGGTGTGAGGAGAGAACTGCCTCTGGTGTGGGGGAGGCACCAACACTGGTTTAAGCCAAGAGAAAGTCTGTATAAGCCAATCAACAACTACACTGTATGTTTGGGATCCCACTGTAGCCCTGAGCCTTTCTCAGGATTTGCTTTACAGCACAAAACCCATATCCTGGGTTAGCATACTTCAGTTAATAAGAACAGTTAGCCAGAAGTGACACTACAGAAGCCAAAAAGCAATGTTAGTACATTTAGAGATTTTCCCAGAATTATAGACTTTGATGGATTGGGTCTCTGTTTGGGGGGGGGGGGGGTTGTTGTTGTTGTTGTGTTGTTTTGTTTTGTTTTGGTTTGTTTGAGACAGAGTTTCTCTGTGTAGCCCTGGCTGTCCTGGAACTCACTCTGTAGACCAGGCTGGCCTTGAACTCAGAAATCCACCTGCCTCTGCCTCCCAAGTGCTGGAAATAAAGGCATGCACCACCACTGCCCGGCTGGTTTATGTTTTCACTTTGGCAGATGGTACTGTCTATATGCTGATGTTTATGGCCTGAATGCTGCTTCCATTGTAGTGTCAGTTTGCTAAGATATGGAGACAAGTCATCCTCTGACGGCCACATAAGTGCTGTGGTGGTCATCCATCCCACAAATACATAAATAAATGTAATAAAATGTAAAAATAAATAAATAAATAAATAAATAAATAAATAAATAAATAAGGGTTAATCTGAAAGTCTGTTACCTAAGAATGGTGGCAAAATCATAAGGAATGTAGATTCGCTCCATTTGTTGGTCCACGTGTGAAGGGGGCTCCAGAGCCTGTGTTTCAAGTCCCTCAGGAAATCCACCACTATTTCAACCTCCCATAAATTCTTACTATGCTATATTGACCTCTTGGATTAATATTACTTCCTCTAGTTTTTGTTTCTGTTGGCAAGGGAAGCCTCCAAAAGCCCACACAGGTTACAAAAGCTAAGATCCACCACACAAAAGCACTGTTGTCATCAACTTATTTGTTATGGCTGCACAGGAAAGACTTTAGGGGGGGGGTTGTTTTGTTTTGTTTTTCTTTTTTTTTCTTTTTTTCCTTTTTCAAGACAGGGTTTCTCTGTATAGCCCTGGCTGTCCTGGAACTCACTCTGTAGACCAGGCTGGCCTCGAACTCAGAAATCTGCCTGCCTCTGCCTCCCGAGTGCTGGGATTAAAGGCGTGCACCACCAACACCCGGCTTGTTATGGCTGCATAGGAAAGACTTTAAAAACAACCGAAAGAATGAGCCCTTGGCAGCGTGCAGCAAACCGAGCCAAGAATAGGATTTGTCCTCTGTCAGCTTTGACAACAGTTTCGATATGTCAGAGTAGAGCTGCGTTTATTGTTACCAAGATTAATTCTCTTCTCATGAACACAAAACAGTGTTTCACTCCACTCCCTGAGTCATTTATGTACACACATAAATACATCACTTTACCAAAAATGTATTTAATCCATTTGAATGTACATATCCTGATGCAGTAAAATATATAGGTCTATCTCCCCCACCTCCATAGTCAAACCAGCTATTTTTCTCATAGTGAGAAAAATAAATGACCTTGGTGCTGACCCAAATATAACCTGCTAATTACCCTCTGTGTACCTTCCAGGCCCTGATTAATTGTCCTTAGCATTTGTATAAGACTGTGATTCTGCTCTGGAAACTTTCCGTATAGCTTGTAATTCCCACTGGGGGAAAAAAAATTCTGTGACCTATACAGTTGAAGAAAAGAAAACACAGCTACCCTCTTCCGAAAGCAGAACAATGCAGTGAAATAGCATACCTTTCACCAGGGCCGTGGTGTTATCTGAAACCCTATAATCCACAGCCTATTCTGCTCCTTCAATAGGTTAGAGGATTTCAGTGGGTGGGTCGGAGAACTAATCAATTTTGAAACACCATCTGCAAAAATAGATAATGTTCATCTAAAGGGCAACCTAGTCATAAAGCCTCGCTGGGAGAGTAAACACACACGTGGGCTTTGTGTGGAGGGCTTCCCCTAAGTGAGACAGCAATTCTCCAGTAGCAGTACGATATTCTATCCATACCACTGAAAGAATTTATCAAGCATCAACATGTAGAATGAACTATGTGATTAAATTGACATGCACCCAAACTTCTAGAACTCATAATGTAATCTAACTTGTAATGGAACATATAAGAAATAAGAATTTCCTCAATCCAAATCCATATTTTTCTCCTCTATTGCTTTTCTCCTGCGCTTCCTATGCTGGTGAAGGACACCATTGCCTCTAGGATTCCTCCTAACTCCTCTCTAAGACATACTGGTTACTCTCTTAACGATGCCTAAACTGTTGTTCTAGAGCCGTCATTGTTTTCAGACTCATGCAGCCAGTTGGCCTGGGTCCCACATCCAGTCTCTTTCATCCTGCCACTAAAGTAACTTAACCTTCCAGTCTCTCTGTCATTCATCTGTCCAATGCCTCCTAATCACATATCACATGTAAAAGAGGAAAAGCAA
The DNA here is from genome assembly GCA_902729485.2 of Mus minutoides. Lineage (NCBI taxonomy): Eukaryota > Metazoa > Chordata > Mammalia > Rodentia > Muridae > Mus > Mus minutoides. Next base: position 1,016,666 of record LR749714.1, read on the forward strand.
AGACCACCTCTCTCCTTGTCATTACTCTACATGTGTTAAACCTCTCAGACTCATTCAGCTCCACCCAGCAAAGAAGTATAAGTTTTATGTGAGGTGATGGAAATACATCGTGTAGTTGGCTAGCCTCACAAATTCACAATGGCAAAAAAGACAATGGAATAACATTAGAGCGTTATGACTATTAAGAAAATCTAACATGAGTCTAAGAAGTAACAAAAGCGTTCTAAGGAATAAAGAGATGGCTCAGTAGTTAAGAGCACTTGTTCTTGCAGAGGACCCAAGTTCAAATCCAAGCACCCACATAACAGAACAATCATCCTTAATTTGAGTTTCAGCAAATTAATGCTCTCTTCTGGCCTCTTCGGTGACTGCATACACATGGTGTACTTAACATATATTCAAGCAAAACATATATACATACATAAAGTAAAATAAACATCTTTAAAGAACTCTGGGGACCTCCAGGATTTAAAGCATCATTAGGAGAAAGTCCCAAAAGGTCTGTGCAATAAAGTACTATCCTGGAAACTCAAAAGAAGAAAGGTTGGGGGGGGTTGTTTTTTTTTTAAAGCAATTAGTAATGGAGATATAGAACCTGGACCATCGATTGTCTATAATTAAGCAAGGCTCCTCCTAGGTGGAGGACTAGAACAATAACCCATCCATGAAAATTTTAACCTGCAAGATGTGCTGGGGTAAAGGTGGTGAGGAACATGTAGGAGAGTCCAACCAATGACGATCCAACTAGAGATCCACAACACAAAATGGGAGTCCATACCTAATACTTCATGGATGGAACCAAAGCTGGTCTTCCCAGAGATCCAGGACAGGACTACAATCAACTGGCAGAGGAAAAAAAATGATTCCTAATGATATTCTTCTATACTCATAAATCAGTCCCTAAATCAGTCTCTAGCCCAATTGTCATCAGAGGCATCGTCTAGCAACTGGTAGGAGCAGATGCAGAGACCTGCAGCCAAACACTAGGCAGAGCCAAGGGAACTCTGAAGAAGAAGGGAAGAAAGGATTCTAGGAACCAGAGAACACCACCCACAGAATAAACTAAGCAGGGCGCCTGATGGTTCGCCGGGGCTGGAGCGACAATCACGGATCTTGTATGGGTCTGAGTAAGGTCCTCTGCACATACCTTATGATTGCGTGGCTTGGTATTCTTGAGGGACCTTTAACAGTGAGAGTAAAGGGTATCTCCGACCTCTGACTCGTGTGCCTGTGCTTTGGACTCTTTTCTTCCTCACTTGTTGCCTTGTCTAGCCTTGTTATGAGGAGTTGTGCCTAATCTTACTGTAACTTGTTATGTTCTGTCTGATATATATGCCTGGGAGGCCTGCTCTTTTTTTTTTAAGGAAAACACAGAAGGAATGGATCTACAGGAGAGGGGAGGTAAGGAGAGGAGATTAGGACGAGTGTGGGTAAGTTGAAATGTAGTGGATATAAAGAATAAAAACTAAAAATTTAAAAAATGAATTGGGGAAAAAAGAATATTAGATCTTCCCAAGAAATCTAAGAAATAAGGAGCAAATATTATCTTGGAATTCAGCAAAAAGACTTGAAAGAGGTTCTGATGTCCAACAGCAAACGCCAGAAGGGATTGAGCAGGAAAGGGGACAAAATGTAACAGTGAAAATTGGACTGTGATATTGATATAGGTTAGGTGAGAATTTAGGGTTGAACAAGATCCCCAAAAGTGTCACTCAATACCTGAATACTTCCATCTAATAGCAATTATCCTCTTATATAAAACACCGTTTAGGGGTTTTGTTTCTGTTCTAGCACTAAACACATTGTTTCACCTTTACATAGGACACAAGTACAAATACAAACAAATTCTCACTAAACAGTAACCTAAAAGTTGACCAACAAGAAAACTGCTGTGCCCACACTGGAGATTCCTCACTTCTCACCCTTGCTGATCGACCTTCACATACCATTCACCTGTCTGTGTGAATGTAGGATGAACCTTACGGTGTTTGAACATTAGACCTCCAGTTGATGACTCTGTTGTGAAGAGACTTCGGAGCTATGGCCTGGAGAGCAGAAGTGAGTTGTGAGGGGTGGGTGTTGAGGGTGATGTCCACTTCTGGTCCCAGGTCGTTTTCCAGATCTGGCAAGACATAAGTGATTTTACGTGCATGCTGAAAGCACATTGTGGTGGGGTGTCCTGATGCTGTTTGATTTCTGATGTTAATTCTGCTTCCTCAAGAAGGATAGCCTCCGGATGAACAGTGGATCACGTATGTACTCAGGCGATCTCATGTGAACCTTCTCCCCATTTACTGGCCAATAAATGGCTAGAGCCTATGATTGGGCAGTAGAGGTGAAAGGTGGGACAAGAGGTCTTTGAGAGTGGGAGCAGATAGAGAGGAATATGAGAAGGGAAGGTGAGGAAGGAGGAGGGAGGAGAGGAGGAGGAGGAAACAAAGATGATACAGAACCACACGGCAAAGAGGAACTACAAGTAACAAAGGGTCCCATAGCTGGGAAATAAGTTAGCATAGTGCTAGTTCTGCCCAATCTAGGCTTATTGCTTATAAATATAACTAGATTGTGTGGTTTTTATTTGGGATTATTGAGGTTGGAAATTACTGCAACAACAAATACCAGAAGGGAACTGAGTCACTCCAAGCTGTCTACCCACCATGCTCTCTCCACCATGGTATCCATTGAACCAGGAGCCAGAATAAACCCTTCCTCCCTTAAGTTGCCTCTATAAGGTGTTTGGTCAGGGATAAGACAAGTAACTAATGCCCCCCCCTCCAGACCTGTATCCCTAAGGGTCCCAGAACTTTCAGGTCTTTGACCTCCTGTCCATTCTGTCTTGTATCCACACCTTTACCTGGAAATTAGCATGGATGCCACCACACACGTTCTTACCCTCCTTAAGTTGTCCAGCTCTAGGGGGATTTGAAGGCTGTTCCAAACTTTGCAAACACTACAAACCTTACATGCTTTGATAAAGTTTTGCATGGCTAAATCCTTGATGTCTTTATTTTCATAAAGACTAGCCTTCAACTTCCCTCAAATAATAGCATATCATTCTAGTCTATGCCCCATCAATACAATAGAGCAGATGTTTGTTGGACAAATTAAAATCTGAATTCTTAACCCAGGTTTTTCTTGAAAGTAAGATAGGCTTTGTCCACCACAGAGAAGTCTACCAAGAATAAATATTTGGTTCATTCAAATTTTATTCACTTTCCAGTCTTTCTTAATCTGGACTAGCTATGATATTAAGGCCATGGGATAAAAGTAATGTATCTAAATTGATAGACACTCTCCTGTAAGAACTAAGAGTATAAGAATTTTCTGTGGATAAAGCCCTTAAAATACTTAATAATATCTGTTTATGTGGTATTAGCCTCTAAAGAACAAAGCATATGCTTTGTATCTTAATTGGCAAAGGCGAGGTAACATTAATATTGTGACAGTGTGATTGTTGTGTTAATACTGTTTAAAAATGATCACGAAGCAAATACTTTATTAAAAGTTAGTTACACTTTACCTGAAAGAGTTTTACCTATAATCATGCTATGGTTTAAAGACTTAAGATACTCTCTTAAAAGTTTTCTCATTCAACCACCTTGGTATATGTAAGTATGTTTTCTAGATAATTCATATTCCAAATGAGGGCTTCGATGACAGTGATTTTAATTTAGTTTCACATTCTAATATTTTTTCCAAACTCTCAACCACTCCTATTTAGAAGCAAACACTCTCAGGTTGCCTGCTGGTTGCTCTGGAAAGCAGTGCCCAAGGTAGACTTTGTAATGTAAGAGTTATGCCTGAGAAAGTAAGGGGAGATGGGTTTGAGTTGTGTTTATACGTGCTACACAAAAGGCAGAGGACAAGCCAGTTACCCAGATCAAAGACTTTGATGAGAATGAGCAGTGAAGCTTGAGTGCAGAGCTGAAGTCACCCTTGGCAGCCAGTGAGTAGTTACTCAATCAATACTACCACAGAACTCAGGCTCCGTTGACCCACAGCCGAGGTAAACAGACTCCAGGTTGCCTGCAGTCTGTTTCAGAAAACACCTTACGAGCATGTTCAGCTTAAAGAAGGCAAACTGAGGCACAGTGCACCCACAGAGGTAGCCCCTGAGGCCAGAGTTCCCACCCCTCCAGTCACCGATCCCAACCCAGTGCCTCTCTCCCAGCCTACCCCCTCCCTGCTCCAACACTTGATATGTGTTGAATACACTCAGTGGTTCTCAACATGTTTTTTTTTTCCTTACAGTTCTTTATTAGCAACATTCATTTAGGTTTTGGACTCTTGTCAAATGCAATGTGAATGGGGAGCAGATGCCTTTTCTGAACTCAACAGAACAAGAGGAGAGTCACAGAGCCCATCTTGCCACAATCAAAACTAGTGCTTACAACAACACCCACTGCTGGTGACAGGCTGTGTGGAACTGGGCCAATGCTGATCTAGCAGGAGATGCCAACTCAGTGAGTCAGAAAAAAAATGTTTCAGATGTGCCAGGTCGCTCCGAAATCCCCATCAGGTCCTGGGTAGAATAATTGCCGTGTTCCCCATGAGCAAGGAAACCAAGATGAGAAAACACAACATCGCTGGGACAGCGTGTATCGTTCGTATCCTAGCTGGCAGCAAGGCCGGCTGCTTTGAAAAGGGTACCACGGGCTGCCTGAAAGGCTAAGGTGGCTGGCAGCAATTCAAAAACACAAGATGGAGAGAGAAGCAATTGTGGGAAGGAATTCAAGGCGGACAAAAGGATTAACAGCAAAAGGATGCGGGGTGTCCAGGGATGGGTGGTTATGGTTTACCGTGGGTTTAGCAACACTGACGTGTTTTTATGAATATTTACAAGAACATTTGGAAGCTGTGTCTTGCCCACACAGCCTCCGCCCCCAACACTCTTGGTAGAAACTGCACCATATTTAATGAGGCTGGGGATGGGAGGGAAAACTGGGCCTTCTTTGGCTCCCAGATTGGGGTCTCCTTGCCTGGTTGCCAGGACTCCCAGGAGGCAAATAGTCACTGAAAGAAAGTTTAGACAAGACAATCTAGGCCTGTGTACTAGGAAGCCTAGTAATTAAGAGGCATAAGAAGGAAAAATGGTGCTGAGAAGATAAGGAAGGAGTGAAAACCGAGTCTCTGGAAAAAGAGTCGTTGCAGTGGCTTGTTCTAGTCTTCAGGTAGAGAAGGGACTTTGACCAGTCACTAAAACAGTTGTTTACAAAACCACATATATTGTCAGTTCTTGTGAGTGGGTCAGCAAGACTGCGCCCTTTCCCTCCTCAGTCTTCCTTGGCTTCAATTCAATCCACCTCTTCATCCATCCGAAGAGTCTGCCTTTCTTATTGATTTTGTCTGTTCCCTTGCAGCACGTCACGGAAGAGTGACAATCTGGAGAATTCTGACCTGCACTACCTGCATTCTAATCGAAGGCCTGCCACTCTGAGAAAGTTGTGTTGGCTCTTTACATCTCAGTTTCACCCATTGCACAGCCAAACTGAAAGCAGCTAAGAATCAACAGAGATACGGCAAGGCGCACAGTGAGGGCTCCAGGACGGTCGATGCTGTTATCACAGGCCAGCTTCAGCTTCCGTGCACAGTCACTTTGTATATAATCAGTACATTCGCTCATCATACATTTGTCTTCTCATGGGCTGAAAGCAGACTTTTAATTGATAGCAGACACAGCAACACCTAATGTGGTGGTTTGCATTAGAATGCACTCCCCCCTCCCCCGGCCCCCATACACTCATATAGTTCAACGCTAAGGTACCAAGGAGTGGAACTGTTTAAAAGGATTAGAAGGAATGGGAAGTGTGGTCTTGTTGGAGTAGGTGTGTCACTGGGGGTGGGCCTTGAAGTTTCAAAGCCCATGCCAGGCCCAGTATCTCTATCTCTCTATCTCTATATATGTACCCCCTCCCTCTCCCTCTCTGTGTCGCCTATGGATCAGAATATAACTACAGCTACAGCACCATGTTCCTGACAGACTCCTGACAGGATAACAACTAACCTCCTCAAACTCTAGGCAAGCCCACATTTAAATGCTTTCTTGCTATAAGAGTTGCCTTGGTTATGGTGTTCCTTAACAGCAATAGTCCAGTGACTAAGACAACTAGCTGGACTACCAGCAACTACAAAGCCAGGCAGGTGGCTTTACACTCAAGGAATCTGTGGCAAGCTGACTTCTGGGCTTATGTAGAACCAGCCGCTGACAGAATTGTGTTGTCTTCAGCCACGATGGTCTTCAGCATGTTTCTATTAAAACTGGATCTTTGGGGCTGGAGAGATGACTCAATGGTTAAGAACCCTTATTGTGCCTCCAGAGAACCAGAGCTCAGTTTTCAGCACCCATATCAACAAGCAGCTCACAACTTCTTGTGTCCAGTGCCAGGGGATCTGATGCGTCTAGCCTCCAAGGGCACCTGCACTCATTTGTACAAACACACACACTTACAGGTCTACACAAAAGCACTTGGTTAGAAAGCATGAGGCCCTAGGTTTAATTCTGGGGTGATGCTCTTGAACTAATCATATATTTATTATATTTGCCTGCTCACTTCCTTCTATGCATCTCTTTCTTTGGCTCTTTCCAGGCTCTTTTAAATAAACGTAAGAGTTCCTTAGCCAAGCTGTCTCACACCGAGGGAGTATGTCCTTCTCTGCTTGCTGTCTTACTCTCAGGCTTCACTCTGAGATTTGATCTTGACTCTCCAAGGAGTTCACATTGGTACTCTCCCCGACCGGAGCTCGCTTCCTCCATCTCTCACACGTCTCTGTTTCCCTCGGCGGCCGTAGCACTTTTCTGGGAAGTTATTCAGAAAGCCAGTTTCTGAACATTTATGTAACAAACAAGAAAATATCAATTCGGTTTGTATTCATTTGTTAATATGGTGAATAATTCTAAGTTGAAATAATATTTTTCCTGAGCTTTTAGTTTAACAGTGGTCCCTTGCCCTTACAGGTCCACAGTGGGCTGCCTTTTGAGTCTCCGGTGATCTTGTTTGTCTCCTCAAGAGCATTGAGGAGCCTGACTCCTAACGCTCTGGGGTTTCAGGGTGTTACCATGAGAGTCCTGTTTTAGGTGGCTGTGGCTTGGTTTGGTTTTAGTTTTCAGGACACTTGCTGGCAATTTTCTCTTTTTTCCAATTTTTATTAGATATTTTCTTCATTTACATTTCAAATGTTATCCCAAAAGTCCCCTATACCCTCCCCCATCCCCCACCCTGCTCCCCTACTCACCCACTCCCACATCTTAGCCCTGGCGTTCCCCTGTACTGGGGCATATAAAGTCTGCATGACCAAGGGGCCTCTCTTCCTAATGATGGCCAACTAGGTGATCTTCTTCTATATATGCAGCTAGAGACATGAGCTCTGGGGGTACTAGTTAGTTCATGTCTCGTGGGAAGCTATACTAATGCCTGGCAATTTTCAATCTTAGAATGCACAACCTTCCATTTAGAGAAATTCGGTCTTTGGCAATGGCTAAACTACCATTTTTCTGTCTTCCCTTTTATATGTATGTGGACATCTTAAACTTAATCTTCAGTTTTGTTTCATTTATCTTTGCTTTTTCATTTCCTGGTCTTATTCTGTTTTCTAGGATATGTTTTCAATTTTTGTCCTTTTCAATTCTTAATTTTTAAATTATTTCTTTTTCTTAATTAATATGAGTGTTTCTTTCCTGGTCTTTAAAAATAAGTATCCTTTCTGTTTTTTTTTTTTTTTTCCTTTCAAACGAGATCACAACATACCATTTCTTGGCGTTTATAACTTTTCTCCATTCCTTACTCTGTTGCATTTCCTCCTCAGTCCCTTAGCTCACTTGTTTGCTTGTTCATTGGTTAATCTGATATGTCATAATATTTTATCTGCTTCAGACACTGTCCTCAAACCTTTGTCTACAGATACCTGAGTAAGGATAGAACTCTGAACTGGAAGACTGGCTGGCTTGCACGCTTTTCTCTGAAGCAATTAAGCAGAAATTCAGACTTCTTCAGAAAACTCCCCAAAGGCCAGGGCCCATAGTAGGCCCTTCTCTGGAGCTGGCCTTGAATCTGATTGATACGGATACACTTGGCAACCGGCCTGTCATGTTTCCAGGCCACCTTTCTGTTGTCAGTCAGTACCTTACCCTAGCATTCTGCTGTGTCTGGTATAACCACACTGAACTCTCTGATTCAGCTTAATAAATCAATAACACCGTCACATTATATCTACATTTAATTCGATTTATCATTCCCTCCTCTTTAAAAAAAAAACGTGATTAGGGAGACTCTCCCATGTGTGTCTAATCATATCTGATATGACCTGAAAACAGTTATGGAATGTGAAAGTTCATCACCATTTATGCTGCCGATGACACTGTATACATTCATCATGGTCTTCTTTTAAAGATTTATTTTGAATTTTGAGTGTGTGTGTGTGTGTGTGTGTGTGTGTGTAAGGTGTGGGAGGGTGACCTCAGTTGCAGGGACATCAGAACCCCTGGATCTGGGGTTACAAGAAGTTGTGAGCCACCTGATAGGTGCTGAGAACTGAACTCAGGTCTTACAGAACAGACTGACTGAGCTCTTTACTGCTAAACCATCTCTCCAGCTCCATATATATTCATATTCTTCATTCCAAGTTCCTCATTGCTTACCAAGTTACTGGCCTTTGAGAGCTTGCTCTAATTTGCCTTCTACTCCTGTGATGAACACCAGGATGAAAACAGCACAGGGGATGAGAGGGTTCATTTCATCTTACACCTCCCAAATTACACTCCATCTCCAACAGAGTCAGAGCAAGGGCTTTAAGCGGGAACCTTGAGGCAGGCGCTAAGGCCGAGACCACAAAAGAACAGTGCTTCCTGGACTGCTCTACGTGGCTTATTCAGTATGCTTCCTTACACACAACAGGACTCCTTGGCAGTAGTGTGACAATCACTCTCACTCATGGTGACTTGAATCTTCCCAGATCAACCATTAATGCAGAAAATGCCCCCAGAGACACACCCCCAGGGAAATGTAAAGGAGGCCTTTTCTCAGCTAAGGTGCCCTCTTCCCAGGTTCTCTAGTTTGGGTCACGTGGACAGACTAACCAGCACCGAACCCGAAATCTTTCCATGAAAATACTGTGTTTGACTTGCACCTCCATTACCATACCAAGGAAGGTTTACATAAAGGAATAAGGAAAGAATGGGGGGGGCATGATGTTTGCATTTAATACAAATGAATTTTAGGCTGCTGGTCATGTTTAGCTCAACTAGGTTAATAATCACCCACACACACACACTCCCTCCAAAAACAAAAGCAAAAACGAAAAACAGAAAAAAACAAATTCTCACCTTTTCAAAACATACTCTTAACATTTGTACTCTTATGTATGGCTTACAACAGTTGAGCCATTTGACTATAATTAATAGCAGCTCCTCCACTGTGTTAAGTAAGAAATAGATGCATAACTGTAGGTAGTAAGTACCTTGTGAAACTGTTGGGAGGGCTGGAGAAACAAGCCTGAGGCTAGTGACCTAAATAAAGGCATGTCAAGGGCATGGCGTAAGAAGTAACCTCCCACTCCATCACCTCTGTTGTTGGTTCCCCTGGAAACCTCTGATTTCTCCTCAGAGATGGACTTTGGTAATGCAAACCAACAAAAGACAAGCTGTTTCATCTTGATGCTCATTTCTAAGCCAATTCACTCAGATAATCTGTTTTCTAGTTCAAAAAGTGGACTGGAGGGCTCAGGGGATGGCTCAAACAGGAAAGCACCTTCTATGCAAGCATGAAGACCTGAATTTGCAACCCCAGAATCTGTGTCAGAAACCAGGATAGTGGTGCATCTCTGTAATCTCAGCACTGGGCAGGTAGTAGAAAAGATAGACAGATTCCTGAAGCTCACACCTAATCTAATGAAAAACTTCAGGTTGATTAAGTGACTCTGAAAAAGAAAGAAAAAAAATGTGTAATCAAGGAATAGCTTCTTCACTCTATATGTACAGACAGACACACATGTGCACACACTCTCAAGAACATACAAACACTCACACACAAGCACAGGTACATGCATACCTACACTAACAAGTATATGTTCTATGTACATACATTCTCAGGACAGTGCGCACAGCACAGCACATACACATATCAAAAAGTATAAACTGTAGAATCAGTAAACAATTAGGATAATAGTTGTATTTATAAATGCTTTTAAAGTTGGAATTTTTACGTGTTTTCAGTATAGAAACTAACACTTAAAACATCATCTCCATTCTCTTTAACAGAAACTCTAAGTACTCTTCCAGTACTTTACAATTTTTCTTTTCCTTTTTCCTTTTGATTTATATCATTTTCTTAGATTTTTTTAATTTATAATTGATAATATAATGGACTGCACACTGAGGCATGTTATCTGATGTGTTTTATGCATACATATATATTTATAGACACCCCTATGAAACTATTACCATAAAGAGATCTACCCATCTGACCCGAAGATTTCTCTTACTACTTTATTCCCAGGAGATTGCAAGTCTGTTTTTTTGGTGTGGTAAATTATTTTCATTTTCCCACAATTTTGTGTAAGTGGAATTACATAGTATGTCAGTTTTTCTCTGATGTGATAAAATGCATGAGAAAAGTCATGGAAAAGAAAGATAGTTACAGAGACTCATGATTTCATGGATTACACTTCATGGTGTCTTGGCCATTCAGGGAAGACATAGTAAAGAAAAGCTGTTCATCTTATGGTCCTCAGGAAACAGAGAGAAGCAAGGTGGGGCCAGAACCGACATATGCCTTTCGAAGTCATTCCCTAGTGACCTGCTTTTTTCCAACCACACTCAGTATGGAAATCTGTATTATTCAGGACTCTCTGGAGTAACAGAACTTATAAAATGAATAAATATAAATGGGGTATATTAAAAATGATTTACAGGCTGCAATCTAGCTAATTCAATGATGGCTGGATATGACAGAAACATCCAAGAACCCAGTAGTTCACCAGTCTACAAGGCTGCATGTCTCTGCTGGCCTTCTGTAGAGGCTGGAATCCTGAAGAAGTAGGCTCTAATGCCAGTGAAGAAATGATATGCTAGCAAGGCGAGGGTACACAAGCCAAGAGCAAAAGTTTCCTTCCTCTATGTCCTTACATAGGCTTCCAGAAGAAGGTGTGGTTTATCTTTCTGCTTCAAGATCCAGATCAAAGGCATGTGTCTTCCAACTGCAAATGTCTGAACTAGAAGTGGATTCACCCACTTCAAACAAAGCAAAAAATCTCTCACAGATGTGTCCATTTCTGTACTGTAGTTCATTCCAGAACTAGTCAAGCTGGCCATGGACAATAGCCCTCACAACTTCATTTCACATGAGTTCACCCACAGATGAGCTCCTTGAGGAAGTAAGAATCCCCACGATACAAGCACTTCTCAGTAACTGCCCATTAGAGACCAAGTCTTCAGCTCATGAGCCTTCTTGAGGCATACTCAAGAGTCAGACTAGAATATATACCATAATTTTTATTTTTCATAATTTTGAGATTAATTCATGTAATTTCATATAGTTTATTCTTCCATTCCTCAATATTATTCCATTGTCTAGATACAGCATATATCACTATTCTATTCATTTGTTAATAGATATTTGCGTTGTTTCTGGATTAAAGCTACCTATTAAAGCTCCTACACACATGTATGTGCATAGTAGAGTGATACACATTTTGTGCCAGGAACTGGGGCACTGTTGTAGCAAATACCTCAAAATGTAGAAGCAGCTTTGGAATAGGTGATGGGTAGAACTGAGAAGACATTCAAGACAACTGCCATGGTTAGTAGAGGCATATACATCAATGATGATTCCTCTGAAGCCTTGGAAGCACCTGAGTATGAACTGGAGGAGAGTTTGGTCCTAACTATAAAGTAGAACAGGTAAGTGTAGAAAGTCAAACTTGTAAATAATGAATACGGGATATGCCAGTAGAGGGTTGATACCCAATATATACAAAATCAAGAAGTTAGACTTCAGAGACCCAAATAACTATATTTTAAAATGGGGTACAGAGATAAACAAAGATTTCTCAAGTGAGGAATACCGAATGTCTGAGAAGCACCTAAAGAAATGTTCAACATTCTTAGTCATCAGGGAAATGCAAATCACAACAATATTGAGATTCCACCTCACACCAGTCAGAATGGCTAAGGTCAAAAACTCAGGTGACAGCAGATGCTGGAGAGGATGTGGAGAAAGAGGAACAATCCTTCATTGTTGGTGGGACTACACGCTGGAAGAACCACTCTGGAAATCAGTTTGGCAGTTCCTCAGAAAATTGGACATAGTACCTGAGAACCCACTAATACCACTCCTGGGCATATACCCAGAAGATGCTCCAACATGTAATAAGGATACATGTTCCACATGTTCAATAGCAGCCTGATTTATAGTAGCCAGGAGCTGGAAAGAACCCAGATGTCCCTCAACAGAAGAATAGTTACAGAAAATATGGTACATTTACACAATGGAGTATTAAAAACAAAGAATTTATGAAATTCTTAGGCAAATGCATGGAATTAGAAAATATCACGCTGAATGAGGTAACCCAACCACAAAATAACACACATGATATGCACTCACTGATAAATGGATATTAGCCCAAAAGCTTGGAATACCCAAGATACAATTCACAAACCACATGAAACTCAAGAAGAAGGAAGACCAAAGAGTGGATAGATCGACCCTTCTTAGAAGGGGGAACAAAATACCCATGGGAGAAGTTACAGAGACAAGTTGTGGAGCAGAGACTGAAGGAATGACCATCCATAGGCTGTCCAACCTGGGGAGCCATCCCATATACAAGCACCAAACCCAGACACTTTGTGCATGCCAACAAGAGCTTACCGACAGAGGCCTGTTATAGCTGTCTCCTGGGAGTCTCCACTAAAGCCTGGCAAATACAGAGGTGGATGCTCTCAGCCAACCATTGGACTGAGCACAGTGTTCCCAATGGAGGAGCTAGAGAAAGGACCCAAGGAGCTGAAGGGGTTTGCAGCTCCATAGGAGGAACAACAATATGAACTAACCAGTACCCCCAGAGCTCCCAGGGACTAAATCACCAATCAAAGAGTATACACATGGTGGGACTCATGGCTCCAGCAGCATATGTAGCAGAGGATGGCCTAGTCAGTCATCAAGGGGAGGAGAGGCCCTGGGTCCTGTGAAGGTTCTATGCCCCAGTGTAGGGGAATTCCAGGGCCAAGAAGCTGGAATGGGTGGGTTGGTGAGCAGGGAAGGAAGAAGGAGACAGGGGGTTTCAGAGGAGAAACCAGGAAGGGGATAACATTTGAAATGTAAATAAAAAGATATCTAATTTTAAGAAAAGGAAAATAAATACATACATACATACATACATACATACATACATACATACATGCAAATATGTAGTACATGGTGAGGTATTTTTTTAATGTTTATAGAGAAATACCCAAGTTCTTTTTTTACTCCTAAATGTAAAATACAAATATAGAGACATGTATTAAATGGGAAACTATTAAACAAAAACAAGGAACTAGTGATTGCGGGTTTGGAAATTCTCGTCCGGTACAGGTAGCTGTAAATGAGGTAGCATGTGACTGAACAAATGTAGACATCTTAGTTGCCCAGAAGGGACAGTAGAAGATTCTCACTATGTCTCTGACCTGACAAATTCCAGAAACCCAGTAAGGTCCTTGAGAGTGCAGTGGTGACAGAAACACAGACACTAGGTGAAGTGAACACAAGTGAAGGATGTTCCCCGAGAGTATGTACAGATGCTGAGGTCAGCATCAATGCTTTCTGGGCCCAGAGGGAGTATGTATATATATAGCTACAAATTACTGCTGTGAGGCCTTCATAGCTAATGGAATCTTCTTCCCTACTGTTATGCACTGGACAGACCCCAGTGTCAGAGCACCTGTGATGTACTCTAGCAAATGCATCTTGCTCGTGTGTGTGTGTGTGTGTGTGTGTGTGTGTGTGTGTGTGTGTGTGTGTGTGTGTGATATAGGGGGATTCCGGAGTGAAGGCTCCCACTCTGGTCTCTTTTCACCAGGATTTTTGTATGTTTCCTGTTCTTAAGATCTAGAAAAGAAGAAAATGATAAGATTAACTTTTACTCATCTCTGACATTTTGAAGAACTGGATTTTTTTTTAAAAACTTTTTATTGATTCTTTGTGGGTTTCACATCATACAGCACCCCCAATCCCCACGTTCATCTCCTTGTCCCCTCATATTTACCCTTGGTTCTTGCAACCTCCCCTCAAAAAATAATAAATACACACATAAACAAACAAACAAACAGCACAGAAAACATCTCGTCGTGGAGGCTGAAGTGTGTCACAATGTGTCACACAGTATATCCCTCTGCTCACTGGCAAATGTTCATTGCAATGAGTCATTGGTCTGCTTTGAAGTCTCTGGCTTCTGGGAAACCATCAATACTGGCTCCTCACAGTTATCCTGTTGTTGCTCTTTGTCAGGGAGATCCTACAGCTTTGGATGCATGACTTTCACAGATGATACAGATTTGGGGGTGGGCCAACTCACCGTCCTGGATCTGGGCCTGGGTGGCAGCTGACTGGCCTGATCAGACAGCCAGCTCCCTTACCCACACTACCAGGACAATGTCTCTCCAGCACCGCTCCAGCTAGGCCACCCAACTCTACCATTAGCAGGAGGCAGGGTCAGCAATCCTGCTCTCATGCCCTCAGGGACAACTCATCCAAACCCATCCCTCTAGAGCCAGCTCCACTCTCTTCCCAGTCAAGGTACAGTGCCCACTTTCCCAGCTGCTGCAGCTTACAAAGGGTTGGGCCAGTTCGTCTGCTCTCCCCTGCTCTGGGCTGGCTCCATCTATGACTTTACCATCAGGGCCAGCTCCACTGGGTTGCCCAGAAGAGGTGCAGGGCCTGCTCTCCCTAGTGCTACAGACATGGGGGTGGGGGAGAGCTCTCTGGCTGTCACGCTCTTGGGGCTAGATCTCCCAGCTACAACAGATGGCAAGGGGGGAATAGAAAGAGCATTATCCCCCAACCCATGCCATCTCTCTGAGTGGCAGAGCCAGCTCTCCCTCACTCACACCCACAGGCCAGCTCACCCACCAATGATGAAAATTCAGTGCTAACCTGGTTGACTTAAATCCTATCTAGAAAGAAAGGAAAAAAAAAAAAAAAAAAAAAAGGCTGACTATAGAGTTCAGGCGGGCTCAGGTAGGAGAACACTTGGCAAGAATGTCCAGGCCTTAGGTCCAATTCCCAGTACCGCAAAAGTCCTCTCCACAGGGGCCACATATACTGCGCTGCTTAGGTGAGGTACAGGACCCCCTCTCCTGAGTGCTGCAGCCAACAAGGGACAAGTCCAGCTCACCTGTTCTCATGACCCTGGGGCCAGCTTTCCCAACTACCACAGATGGCAAGGTATGAATGGGTAGACATAATTTCTTGATCTCAATTTACCTAATTGATTTTTTACAAGCCAGTATTAGAGTTCAGTCGCTTAATTCTCAGTCCAGACCTCTATTTTGACTTATTTATCTAATACAAATGTTAAACTTTAACCTTTTGGGTAAGCTTATAACAAAGCAGTTTTACATGGTTTTCGGGAAGTCAGGTATATTTTCCAATTTATTCTTTTTGCACGGTTATTGTTGATTAATACATAGTCTATGGTTATTAATTTCATATTTTAAGGGTTCTGTGGTTTTCTATTGAAATAGAATTACATCACTTTTCCACTCTCCCAGCTACTCTTCCTAAAGCCCCTCTTATGCACCCCCCCAACTCTCTATTGATCGCCCCTTTTTCTTTGATTGTATTTTTTTACGCATATACATTTATTTCTATGGATCAATATATAAAAATAAAATCTTTGAGTCCATTTTTGTTGCTTGTGTAGATATGGCTTTATGGCTGACCACTGCACTGGGCAGCCAGTAAGAGGGCTCATTCTTTGAAGATGCTAATTCCCATCTCTTAGCAGCCAATAGTTGCCTGTTGTTCTTTATCTAGGGATTAGACCCCACACAATTTTTCACTGAGATTGCCATTGTTCCAGTCTTGTTTATGTAGTTATTTCTAGGAGAGACTGTTTCACGGCAGACATGATGGTATTCTGGCTCTTAAATTTTTTTTCTGGCCCTTTTCCCACTCTGTTTCCTGAACCAGAGATGCAGATGCATCCATCCATGCTGGGTTCTGCATGATTGATTGATGTCTGCTTTGCAACCTGTTGTCCTTTTCTATGATGGCCTTCATTAGCTAAAAGAAAGAAAAAACAAAAGGCCTCTTTGATGATGATTGGTGTCTATACTTACCTGTTGATATAAAAATAATAAAAAATATAGATTATTGACATAGCCCTATGCTACCTTTCAAGAATTAAAGGTAAGCTCCTATTGCTGAAGACACCTCATAATTAGGACACATAACTCAGGTGCCTCTAGCTGAATCAGATATGACTCTTTTCTGCAGACTAGCTTCCCTGGTTCTGAAAAATACTATGCAAGCTGACAAGGCAGGGAAGCAGTTAAACAGTCCTACCCAGCTGCAACACCTACAAACCAGGACAACTACAATCATGACAAGATATACATAAACGTACAATGAGTGGCACTCACATGTTGGTGGCAACCAACAGATATCTAATTGGACTTAAGGTCCACTCAACAGGAGGAACATCATGCCTGGTACTGGAAATCTAGCTAGTTTCATGGGGATAGTAAGTTCATGAACCTTAGAAAAGAATCTACTACCACCATACTGCAAGACCATTGCATAATTCCTCACTACATTTCTAATCTCATGCTTCTTTGACAATATATTTTGATCAAGTTTTCTCCTCCCCCAACTCCTCCTAGACCCCTCCTCACCACCCTACAATGAACTTTACATTCTCTTTCATTCACTCGCTTTCAGAAAACAAAGAGCCAAGAAACCCCACAAAAATTTTTTTGTTTTAATAAGCAGAACACCAATAAGATTTTTTTTAATGCCAAAACAAAGCAAAAAAATCTACAAAAAGACCAATGAATTCATTTTGTGTTGGTCAACTACTCCTGGGTAAGGGCCCTGTCTGGAATGTGGATAATATGCCCAATGACATGTCATTTAAAGAAAATTGATTTTTCCATTGCCAGTGGGTAGTAATTGAAGATTGCTTCTCAGTTAGGCATGGGACCCCATGTCTACTTCTGTCTCTCAATGCTGGAATCCCATCTGGCTTGGACACATGTCTTGTGCATGCTACTACAGTTTCTATGAGTTCATATACGCATCAGTCCTGTTTTGTCCGGAAAACCTGGTTTTCTGGGAGTCAGTCAACACCTTTGGTTCTTACCATCTTTCCACCTCCTCTTCTGAACGGCTTCTTGAGTCCTGAGGAAGGGATTTGATGAAAGCATCTCATTTAGGACTAAGTGCTTCAAAGTCTCTCACTCTGAACATTGTCCAGTTGTGAGTCTTTACGTTAATCTCCACAAACTGCAAAAAGAAGTTTCTCTGATGTGATTTGAGTAAATACTGATCTATATGAACAGCAGTATGTTTTTAGGGGTCATTTCACTGTTATGTTCCTTTAGCAGAATAATAAGAGTAGGTTTTCCCATAGACTCTCGACCTATCTAGTCTCAGGTTCTTGGCCACTTTAGAAGTGTCAGATATGGCTTTCATCTTGTGGAGCCGGCCTTATATGCAATTAAAAAGTGATGTGTTACTCCTATAACATTTGTGCCATTTTTGAGTCAGTGCATCTTGCAGACAGGTCACTGTTGTAGATTGCAGGCTTGTGACTAGACGATATTAATGATTACCTTTCTCTCTAGTAGCATGCAGAGTACCTGGTGATACCATGTGTGTTATTGAAGCCAAGGGTTGAAGTTTCTAGTTAGGCACCAGCTCAACTTCTCTGTGTTCAATGTTTTTGTAACAGGCTGTCTTTAGCAATAGGACTTAACAATCAGGTTATAGAGAGTAACAAAATAGTCTTGGCAAAATATGTGGTACTTGTGCATTTCTAAAGGGCCCATCTGGCCAATGACTCAACAAGGTATACCCCATTTCTATCACTGGAGGTTTTACTTGCTGACACATTGGGTCTTGTAGGGGTATTATCACCCCTATTATTTGGTGCCCCCATTTAGATACCTTCCATGTATTTTAGAAAGCTTCTACAACAGTAGGTTTCCATGCAGACCACAAACATCCTTTAGTGTTAGCTGTTCCTCCCCATGTTCCCACCTTTGCCCTTCTCTCGCATAGCCCTTGCTATTTATTTCTCTTATTCTAATTTTCCCTTTGTCTCTCCATAACACACTATTCTATTTCCCCTTCTATTGGAGATTCCTTCCTACTCCCTAGTCTTTTAATAGGTACCTAACCTCTGTGCTTATTCAGATGGTAGCACAAATTAAGCATTTAAAAGCTAACATCCAAAGTGAGGGTACCAGTTCACCGTGGGCTCGAACTCTGCAGCAAGGCTCACAGCACCTAGAGGAGGCTCCACTCCAAGGCACTCTTGCGTGCCCGGGATCTTGGGATCAGGGGTGAGTAGGACACAACATCTGTTCCAACACCACTGGCAATAACTGGGACCAGCAGGATCCAGGGACACAGGAACACCCCAGAGGCTCAGGTTCTGACCGATTTGCACTGATTTACCTTGGGCACATACTCTGCAGACAGTCCCACAGCACTCAGAAGGGGCTCAAATCCCAGGTGCTCTAACACAGCCAGGATCACAGGATCACAGGAGCTTGGTCACACCAGGATTCCAGGGTCCCAGAGGCAACTTGACTCCCAGGAACTCTGACACACCCAGAATCTCAGGATCACAAGGTCCCAGAATCAAAGGAATCACAGAGACAGCTGGACTATGAGGAGTTCTGACACAACCAGGATTACTGGAAGGACAGGCTCCAGTCAGATAGCAATTTATTATTCCTCACAGTACTAATGGGGCGATAGTCCCACCTGAGCTCGCTCAAGTGAATTCAGTCGAGTGAAAGCATGATTCTAGGTAGCCTCATTCATATGCTCAGATCTAGGTCACCATAAGTTCTTGTCTAGACTTTCTTTCATAGTGAGTTTAGGCTTCTGTGAGGGGAAGAAGGGAGTTGCAAGGCCATTCACAATCTTGGATAGAAATCACATGCTACCTCTTACCTAATCCTATTCAATAGAGCATGTCAGCAGGCCATCTAGATTTAGAGGCAAGGACATGAGCTGCTTATTCTACTGGAAAGGATGAGCTACAAAGTACTTGTAGCCAACTTCACGTCAATATATTTTCACTGGTAATACTGGGAATGAAGAGAATTGGTTATTACATCTCTGACAGATGAGTGATCTGAGGTATAATGTGCCATTAGACAATGTTCTAGTCAGGTGTCATCTGTGTGTTCCCTGGAGTTGTTAAAAAGACTCACAATCTCAGATCTCACCCTCAGTCTACCAAGTTAATCTAGGCATGCTTCCTAAATGCTAGAAAGATTATACTATTAACATTCTTCTACGGTAATACATAGATACCTGGAGAAGGTTCCAGGAATCCTTGGTAATAAATTTTCAAGGTGGCTTGTATGAAGAGCATTAGGCAAGTGGATTAGAATTGAGTCAGACACCTCATTCATTCACCAGGCGTGCCACTCTGTACCTTAGTGACCATGGATAGATTACTTTTCCTTTTTAACTACAGTTTTTCTTAGTAGGAAAAAAAAAAGTCTGCCTTGCCTATTCCAGAGGCCTGTTGTGAATATTAGAGAAAAAGAATGGAGGTCAGAGGAAGCAGGTCATAGAACAGCAGTGAATGGGGTAGTGCTGTCCAAGATGACAAAGTTCACTAGTGATAGGATATGCTCGCACAGCTGGATTGGGGGCTTGAGTTTCTCAAAGGCAAACATTATTTGGGCTGGCAGCTTTTCAACCTTTTCCAGAGTTCGTGCAAGCTGCAATTCTTGTTGAAAGGAGCACGCAAAGAGCAGCAAGTACTCTCTAAGAAACAAAGCCCCAAAGCTTCCTCTCTCCTCTCCAGCCCTCTGTCCCTAAGCAAGCTTTCCACAGTGCCTTCCCGGCAGGGCATGGCCATCTCCCTTCCTTTCCATAGGAAAGGATTAGTGGTTGAGTGGGAAGTGTTGGGGACGAGCAAGTGTTCCTGGGAAGTGGGAGGTGGAGTGACAATCCTGGCCTAGATTGTGTTTCTCAAGTTTGACGCATGTCAGTGAAATGGCACGTACAGCCTGCTGAAGCTTTTGGAGAGGCAGAAATTTGAGAGCTGGTGGGTGAGAGATTGTGATCCCTCCTTCATCATTCACCTCCTCCAACCTGTATTTTTAATTCACCCACTCTTAATCCTCATCTCTCCAAGCACATTTTTAAAACTCAAGAAGCCAGTTCTGTCTTCTTGGCTGCCTCAGTCTTCTTCAAGTTCAGGCTGGTGGAGAAAGGGAGAAAATTCTAAATAATCTCTTTTTTTTTCCTCCTTCACCACAAACCCAAGTTATTTTTCCAACTAAGCTGGCAGGTTAAAAAGAGATGCACCCCGATTTTAAAAGGAAAAAGAAGACTCACCCTTGAGCAGGAAGTAGCCTTGTCCCCCAGAGTTTGTCCCCCCACCCCCACCCACCTCCTGTTGACAGTTACTTACTCTGCCCTTCCTGCTCTCCTCTATAAAAGGAAAAGATAACTTTAACACCAAATGCTAGTGAGGACTCTCTGTACTAACACAGCAAAGCCCTTAGAACAGTGCTCATCACACCCAACTGTGTCCTTTTACACCACAATAGATTTCCATAGCAACTGCCTACCTGGCCTCCTGCCTTGGACCTCTCCTCAGAGCTAATTCATCTTCCCAAGATTCACCTCTCTTATCTCCACTAACCCCCTTCTCTCATCTTAAGGAGCAGGTGGCTTTTTTTTTTTTTTTGCAAACTCCTAACAACTATGCATTTCAGACATTACTGTCATCTGTCTGTGCTTTTTACCCAATCACCTCTTCCAATGCTAACAGCTGTGGCTGGGTAATTCCTTTCTGTGGGTGCAGAACTGTGCATTGTAGCAGAGATGAGAAGCACAAGTATCTCCAGATATTTCCTGATATCTTCTAAGGGATTAAAGCGGCTGCCCAGCTTGAGTGACACTTTTCTGCAAAGCTCTTTCCTGCTTGGGATGCTCTCCTCACTATGTGCCAAATGTATTTAGAACAATGTCATGTTGCTCCTTTTTCTCCAAGTACATCACAATTCTTTATTTGGTAAAATAAGTGTAACATGAAACTTGCCACTCTAAATGCTCAGAGTGTAAAGTACATATTGATGAGAATTTATCACTACCAAAGTATTTTCTCTTTCCTAAACTGAAGTCCATATTCATTAAACAGTAATTCCCATGTCTATATGCCCTAGTTCCTGGCCACCACCATTAAACTTTCTGTCCCTGTGAATTTTACTACTCTAGGTACCTTATAGAAATAAGAATTGCAGAATCTTTGTTCTTTTGTGTCTAGCTTATTTCTATTGAGACTTGTATGTGACGTGCATCCAAATCTTATTTTTTAAGGCTGAATAGTATTCCACAGTGTGTATGGGTGCACATTTTTATATGTTGTTTACTATTAGTCTGTCTATGAAGACTTGACTGATTTCCAACTTTTGATTACAGCAAGTAACGCTGAGATAAACCCATGTGTAAGTATCTGTGTGTGTCCTTGCTTTCTATTCTGTTGGGCACACACATAGAAATGGAATTGTTGGATCACATGGTGATTTTTTAAAGGATCTATCACACTGTTTTCAGCAGCAGATGCACTATTTTACATTCCCCCTAACAATGCACAGGATTCCAATTTCCTTACAGCCAAACCAACCCTTACTATTTTCCACTTTGGAATTTTGTTGTTGTTTTAAAATTATCACTTTAATGAGTGTTGCAACATTCTGGGTACTGATTGGCCATTTGAACATGTTCTGTGAAGAAATGCCTAGTAAATTCTTTGCACATTTTTAATCAAGTCAGCTGCTACCATTAAATTGTACGAAGTCTTTATTATTTGGGTTATTAATATTAATGAGATTGTCAGGTGTGTGTGTGTGTGTGTGTGTGTGTGTGTGTGTGTGTGTGTTGCAAACATTTCCTCCCTTCCATGGATGGCCTCTTTGCTTTGCTGGCGGTAGTCTTTGATGCAAAGAAATTAAACAAATGTAATTGTTTAACTTTTTAAAAACGGCAACATAAAGGCTTTGAGAGAATGGTCCAAAACAAATAAACATTTGGTACATAATGTAGTACTTCGTGAAGAAAATGTGTACCAGGTTTTTGCTGTGGCAAATTACAGCAAATTTGCTGGCTAAAACAATACAAATGCATTACCTTTCAACTCTACATGTCAGAGTTCTGACATGAATATTATAGGTCTATAGCTGAGGTGTCAATGGGACAGCACTCATTAAAGAGGGTCTAGAAGAATATTCCTTTGCTTTTTCTAGTTCCCAGGAATCAGCTACATTTTTTACCTCATAACCCTTCCTACAGTCATCTTCAGAGCCAACAGTCATGGGCCATTCTCAAAGGCTCTACCAGCACCCCCATCTCCTCATCTTACAGGGAAAGCCCTTTCTGGAACTTACCTGGTTGGCTGTACTCATCCAAATAATCCAAAATAATCTCCCCATCCCAAGTTACTTAGCTTGTATCTTCATGACTGCTACAGCATTCCTTTTGCCATGTAAGGTGCTATGTTTACATGTTGCAAAGAGTAGAACATGGACATCTTGGAGGCCCATTATTCTGCATGTATGAAAAAAGAAAGTTGAAAAGTTAACTTGGAGGTGGTATTGTTGTATGCCTTTCTGAATACATTTTCTCCTTCCCTTCTCAGATGAGCGGCATGGTAACTGCATCCCCTGGACTTTTGGATGCTAACTGAATCTCTATAGACTCTCAGGACCATCTGCTTTACTGACCAAGATATTTCATGAATTCACACTCTCTTTTCTGGTTTAGAATAATCAATATCAGAAACAGATGGGGTGAAATCCTTCAAAGTTTGTCATAACGTTAGTAAAAGAAGTTAGAGAAATCTAGAAAAAGCAAAAAGCTACCCTCAAATTAATATATGTGTGTGTGTGTGTATTTGTAGTCAGTATGCTAATTATTTATACTCTTATATAATAAAACTGAACCATGGGATTTCCCTTTAAATCCCAACACTCTGGAAACACCTGGCATTATAAAACAGAAACTCAGCTATCCAGTATATTTGAGAAGATATTTTTTCTGGACACATTACACAAAGGTCATCTCACTCCAACCCCAATCCATATTCCCAGTGCTAAGCAGAAGGGACATCTTGGTAGTTTTTCTAACTTTTACAGTGATGCCATAATTTTCCTCACCATCTTCTGAATTCTCTACCATTGTCCCTTTGGACAGATTCCCCACTATCTGGAATCCTCTTCCCTCACTTTCCAAAGAAACTCCTGCTCATTGGGTTCAATGGCAATGTCCATAGGAGCTGGGCGAGAGGGAGTTTTAAAGAAAGGGCTATTACAACCTCAGCAGTACCTCAGGGATCACATAAACAATGTAGCACCTGGGAAGACATCCCATATATACTTTTCAATGCATTCTAATTCACTGCCAATGTATGCACTGGCCAACAAAAACATAGAATACCTTTCTGCCTCAAGTGTGTACCTTCAATATTCTGATCAGTCTACACACACAGGGAGTATCAGTGTATCAAGGTCTCCATGTTAGCTTATATGATTCATCATCAATATCCACACTGGCAAGGTCTACCATGAACTGTTCATTTCAGTTCAGTTGTCTTCTTACACACCAGTACGCATAAAGCTGCTTTCTGATAGTCATAAAAATCGCTTATATCTACTTCTGTAAGACAAAAGATATTGTCAACAGGACAAAAGGGCCACCAACGGACTGGGAAAGGATCTTCACCAATCCTAAATCAGATAGGGGACTGATATCCAATATATATAAAGAACTCAAGAAGGTGGACACCAGAAAATCAAATATCCCCATTAAAAAGTGGGGCACAGAGTTAAACAAAGAATTCTCAACTGAGGANGTTGGCCATCAGTGGGAAGAGAGGCCCCTTGGTTATGCAGACTTTATTTGCCCCAATACAGGGGAACACCGGGGCCAGGGGGTGGGAGCGGGTGGGTAGGGTAGCAGGGCCGGGAGGGGGGAGGATATAGGGAACTTTCTGGATAACACTTGAAATGTAAATGAAGAAAATATCTAATAAAAGTTGAAAAAAAAAAATCGCTTATATCTAAACTAGCTCCCCACTGTGGCTAAGAGACCTGTGAAAGTAAATCTACCTAAATGGAACCAATTATTTTTAAGCATCTCATTTGACTATCAAAATATATTTGACTAATAGTCATCTCAGAAGTACAGATTAGAAACCAAGTCTGAGGGCACGGGTTAATAAATGATTTATTGCTATTACAATACGTATGAAATGATCTTATTGTGTCTCTAGACTTTAGAAGTCACCCTGTATAACCTCATACACAAAGATAAAATTCATCACATAGAAAGAATTCTCTGAGATTTTTTTTTTGTTAAGAGCCCACAATTTGCTTGTTCTCATGCAAAAATGTACTATTGAAGCCATGACAAACAATATCTAAGCCTCTCTAGTGGAGATAATACTATACCATTGCCCTGTCATTCATTTTAAGGACTTTTTATTGTATAATAGGAAAGATCTGATAGAAATGATGTGGTTCTGTAGAAATGTATAGTTCAGTAAAATCACACACATTTCTATAGATCATCTGTTTCTTTTAGACAATCAAATGCAAATGAGTATTGGGAAGAAATGTATTAGTATTTTTTTCCAACATCTTCCTTTTGTAGAATAAAGGAAATGCCATCTTCTGTAAATGCAACAAAGTGGGGGCTTATTACACAAGTCTGCAAGTTGGAGTTAAAGTAGCACTTTTGCACAGTGTTAACAACAGCCAATAAACACACGTTCTCCAGGGGCAAGTTGGGCTTTCCAGGCTCCCATCCAGCTCCTTCCATTTAAGAAGCCGTATCTCTAAGAATAACAATTTGTCTGCCATCCCTTGAAATCCAACACACTACGAGCAGACTCCATGATCTAAGATTCTGTTCTCTTATTTACCTAACCAACTCCTAGATGTCAACTACATCCCAGAGGAAATTGCACCTCTTACCAGTTTCACTCACCTTGCCCAACCATCTCCCTGACTGTGGCTGTAGAATCATTAACTTTGCATTTGTGTGTCCACAGACTTATGCTATGCATGCTTCTATCATAGAAGTGCATGTACACATACACACACACACACACACACACACACACACACACACACAGTTACACCGTCTGTAGACTCCGTGCTCCTTGTTTTCCCAGCAGACAGAGTTAGTACATTCTGTGATATGATTCAGTGAGCAGTCTTGAAAGGAAGAAATATGTAAGTGCTGAACTTCCTTTGCCCTGAGCTGATATCCATTCCCAGAGAATAGAGAACTAGCTTCACAAGGCCAATAATGAGCCTGATGGCACTCAATATCAATTATGCTCAATCTTCAATTTTAGAAATAGCTCCAGATTTAGGCTTTCTTTCAACCAATGGCAGTTAAACAAAGATATTAAAGAAATTTTATTGCAGCAATTGCGCAAGTTAAAACAGGTTTGAGAACAAATTCAATTGAAATACTTGCCATTTCCTTCTATTTACCTATAAGATGTTCAAAATGGAACACTTTGGGGCAAAATTATGAAAGTCTCTTCTTCAATTGTGAATGATGAGGAAGTCTTTTCTACAGCTTTTCAAACATTGTACTGTAGTTGGTTATTCAAAAGTTCAAATTACCACAGATTCTTCCTCCGCCCTAGATTGCTAACTCATTCACACACGGACCTCTCCTCTGAGAAGAAGCCTGGCTCCAGTGGATTCACTGTGGCCATTTGCAAACCAGCACAAACGGAGACAATCCCCTAAGCTGTCCTCCATTTAACCCTGGCCCTGCACAGTGGTGAGCAGCCATGAAGGGGATCCAAGTGATGAAAAAGTCAGTAACTCTTCCAACTGCAAAATCATAATCTTTACATTGATAATACCCAGTTAGTGGAGCTTTGAGAAAACTAATATTTCCATAATATTTCTGTGAGTTTTGATCAAATAGTAAAACTAGTATGGAAAATCAACCTATGAAAATATATAAATATTCGAGGGCCTTTGCGGTGGCCAGAGTCCTTCTATGTCATTCTAAAAACCCCTCCCATAAAGGCCTAAGTGATGTTGCTTCTGCATGATTCTGTTGAGTCTTTGCCTCACTAACACATAGATTTCTTGGCACCATTTGCTCTCACAAACTAAGCTCATCCTACATTTACCAAACAAAACAAAACTTGAAGCAATGCCTGTTGCTTTTGCAGCTGGCATGAAGTTTTTCTTCCTTGTGCTTTTCGGTTTGTGGTATATTTAGTCATTGCTTGAATGTCTTTGTCAAAGCTTGACATTCTGCGTGATATCTTTTCTAGCCGCAAACACAAATCTAGGCTTGATTTGAGAATTAATCAGATTGAGGAGTAATCAGATTGAACTGATAATGTACAGCAGAAAAATAATGAAGTGACCTTGGACATTGGTCAGCTTTTTTTTAAAGTCAAATAACCTTCCAACTAAGGCTCTTAACGTGTGAAAGTAAAAGCTTAAAGGAATAAGCAAAGACCTCTGACGGTGTCTAGAGACCTCATAAACCATTTATGTCCCACCCTGTTCCCTGCCCTGCTGCCTAGCCTCTCCCAAACCCAGTATGAAAAACAGCAGCCTGTTGCTGAACTACATGTTCTCAATTGGGAATCTGTTCTCAAAAGGCATTTGGCTTTGAAGTCTGTTTGAACATGAGGAACTTCCATCTCAAAGAAATCTTTTACAAACACCAAGACTGAACTCCTTCAAGTATATGTCGTTTTGGTTCCATTATTTGAGATCTTAAGAAGTGTTTGCGTCTTTGCAGAGAGTCATTCTCCTTTTCAGATAACACAAGAAAGAGCAAAGGGTAGGGTTAAGATTTGTGTGGCCAAAGTCTTCATGGAAGTCTGAATGTCATTTTTATGACTTTACTGAGCAGCAGTGTTCTCAAGAAATCAATGAAAGTTGAGATACTTGATGTTTGCATTCGTCAGAATAAAATCAAGTCGACAGGGCATGATAGAAACACATTAGTTCTGTCTACAAAGTGGTCATGGAGTTGAAAAGAGATTTGCCCAAACATGGGTGAGCACCCCAAGAACTATCATTTCTCTTATTGTGGGCAGTCATGAGTCCCTGAAAAGACAAGAAAGCTTTCATTGTCTCTCTTTTACTTCTTGGGAAGGCGGACTTCTTGGGGGCCTCAAAATCTGTTTATTAATACATCCCGTAAAAATGTCTGCTGTCAGATTGTCAAGTGTCACTGGTCATTCAAGGGTTCTATCACCCACATACAAGCATCCACCCCAAAATCATCCTCCCTCTTCTCTATATGTGTTTTGGAATCATATTTATTCCTGATCTGTTGGAGTACCTGGTGCTGTCTGAGAAGTGTAAATTCCCTAAAAGCCACTCACACCCCTTTGTTTCTGTCTCTCTGTCTCTGTCTCTGTCTCTCTCTCTCTCTGTCTCATTCTCTCTGTCTCTCTGTCTCTCTGCCCCTCTGTCTCTCTCTGTCTCTGTCTCTGCCTCTCTCTCTCTCTCTCTCTCTCTCTCTCTCTCTCTCTCTCTCTCCAAATGGTTGCACCAACCCCAGCTCAGAGTGTCATATTCTTAAATCCACAGCTCTGTTTTCTTAAAGCGGTGGACACAGGCTTGATTTAGCAATGACAGAATAACATTTCTCACTTTTTCCTACAAGCAAATAAAAATGGGAATGTCTCCTAAAGAATAGACACAAAATATCAAATTTTTATCCTAAGATAGTCTCTAAAGTTTACACTCTGAACTGCGTATTTAAGAATGAAATTAATAACTCAAACCAGTGAGTCCTCCAGCACAAGTCCATAGATTTGATAAAACTTCACTTGCAAGTGGCCTATTTAAGGTCCTACATATATTTTCAACATTAATAAATGACTTCCTTATAAATCGTGTTAATAAATACCCTTACTGATACACACACCAAAAAAATCTCTCTTCTTTTATTTTTATTGTTCTACTAAAAATCCTGCATCTATTTCATTTATCACAAATTCTCTTTAAGTACCAAACTGATGTTCCACATAAGCCCCTACTTCCTGTCCCCACAGCACAATGCATTTGCCTCCAAAGCACACACTTTCGCATACCTGAGTCCTAAGGTTCTGCCAAAAAATGGGGCCATTTTCGAGGCCTGCAGAAGCAGGTAGGGTTTCTGGATCGCACTGAAAATTGAAGGCTTTTACATTCCTTATTTTAATTTCTAAAGAGGAAGTAACAGAATTGGATATTTTAAATTGAATCTTAGAATTAGAATAAACATACCCAAGTGTCTGAAGAATTCTTTCCTGAACGAAGACATATGTGTCAGCATACAAATACAGCATGTATTGGGGGCTCTCAGAGATCTCTTACCTCTACTGTATCTTCCTGATTACACTAAAAAAAACTAAGATTTCTAGAACTAAATGTTGGCCAGATGAATTACCACCAAACTGAAACAAAAAGATAAACAAGTTTCCCACTAGACTTAAAAAGTACCCAGTTGGAGGGGGTGGGGGTGGGGGGCTATCATGTTGTTACCTTTCGTTAATTTAAAATAATGAGCCCCAAAGTCAATAGCGCGTGCCAGTGAACATTTATCCTCATTCTTAGAGGTCTCCAGGTCATCCCGTGATTTGGTTCCATAAACTTCATGCAGTCTTGCTTACAGCTTCAGTTCTGAATGGAAATGACATGTTGTTGCAGGTAGGCCTGCCCTGGCTTGGATCTGCATGGGATCCAAAAGATCAAGCTTATCTCCTAAAGCATCTATCAAGATTCTGCTATGTCTCCTAACACCCTCTTGGCCAAAATAAGTCACATACCAGAGCCTTTAAAATCAAAGGGGCAGAAAACTATTCTTCACTCACCTAGAGGCCACGCCAAAGATGTGAATGGGTAGTGTAGGGTGTAGAACAGTGGGACAGTTCATCTACTGCAGGTCAGGGGACTTCTGACCACAGCCACCAAGACCAGTGGATTTGCTAGGGGGAAAAAAAGACGAGCTTTTAAGTAATTTCTCAAACTTGGGAAGGATATCTTGTTGGCATAAAGTGAGAGCTTTCAATCATAATTTATTGAATAAAGGACACTGAAGGAAAAGCCCAGGACTGCTTCCTAAAGCAGCAGGTGCATTTAGACTCATGTAAAAATAAGTTTGCTATAGGCTGGCTTTATAAGTGATAATTGATTGCAAATGATATTGACAGTTATTGAACATAATTATTCACCACAGGAACCATCCTTAATCAATTAATCAGGGCACAATTCAACTTCACTTTTTGCACATAGCAACAACTTTTT
The DNA here is from genome assembly GCA_902729485.2 of Mus minutoides. NCBI lineage: Eukaryota > Metazoa > Chordata > Mammalia > Rodentia > Muridae > Mus > Mus minutoides. The sequence goes on from LR749714.1 coordinate 1,046,178, forward strand.
TTTTGGCTTTTTCCCCCCTCTTACCTACTTTGTTTGCTGTTGTTGAAACATTTTAACAAATTAATTAGATGTAATTCTTAGCAATAAACGAAACCCTTAAGGTGTTCAAAATGTAAACGCTACCACGAAACCTGTTTATTCCCAAAGACATTCCTCATACACTGAATAAGCCCAGATATTCCCAAGGGGCTGCCTATGAGGGACAGTCGCCCCATCTCCTCACTGGCATCAGCAGGGGTGACTTCTCTGAGGACATATTCTCTGAGGTCTAGCTCTGTTTTGCCTCCATTTTAATCAAATACTTAGACACATAGAAACTTGGCTTTTTCATTTAAAACTAACAAATCTGTAAGTCTGAAATAATATTTTGGAGCTTGAATAATCATACCCAGGTCTATAGCATTAGCACCAAGAAACACCCCATCTCCTATGATTCTGGAATTTAAGTAAGCTTGGGCCTGCTAGTACTCGGATAGGAGTAAAGCATTTCCCAAACTGTGTTGTTTGAGCAAATTAAGAGCACTAAACACTTACGTAACCTCCTTCGCCAAGGAGGAAAACAGAAAGTAGAACCTTTGCTCTAAAGCAAGTCATAAAACTCAGAGAGGTGTATGTTTCCCTAATCCCAAAAGAGTACTGTCACACACCTGAGACAGACCACAGGACAGGGAGGTCACTGAGAAGAGTTTCGTCCTTCACCATTACATCAACTATAGTCTGTGTGCGCTGCTGAACCGCCATTCATTCTTAATTGAACCTAAGCATAGAAATAGAGTTTTCCATGAGTATTTGGAGGTCTTCATTTCTGGAGGCTTTCATCTCTCCTACAACTTTCATTATATGGGTTTATGATTTTTCTCTTGTAAACCTGACTTTAGTTGTGGAAATTTTGGCTGGTACCCTTGTGATAAGTAAAGAAAGGTGTCATGCCTCGTCTACCCCACACAGGCAGCATGTTAGAGCAGACCTAAACTCCTTAACTAGCTAGATGATGCACTTAAATGACACAAGAACAGAAAGAAAAGCAATCCCTTCTCTAGGGTGGTGTACAACAAAACTCCATTAGGCTGGAGGTCATAGAGAGGGTCATTGGGATGAAAGCGTCCAGCCTTGCCAGTTAACACTGAACTGCCGACATCACCAATGGAATGGATGCACTTCAGTGTCACTCCTAAATACTTGGGCTGTGTGCTTATTTCTGGTGTCCAACGCGACATATGTAAGAAAACTGTTGTCTCCTACCATGGTCAGACTCCAGGGAAATATATTTAGTTACCGGTGTTACTATTTACAAAAGGAGTTAAAACATAGAACTATGTGGACCATGGATTAACAGGCTAGAGAAACATTTCAACACCAGGTCACGTGAAGAGGAGAGGAAAAACAATATAGGGCAAGAGAGAAAGGGAGAGAGATGTAGGCACGGTTTCTGAATGTTAATTATATTGGCCTGAAGGAAAGAAATGGAGATGCATTTGGAGCAGAAATTTTAAAAACTCCAAGAAGACAGCATTCAGCTCAGCACAAAGGATGCTGCTCTGCCCAACCCCTTGTCTCGTGGAGGCAGTCCTCACACAACTGATCTGTGACCCAAAGTCCATTCTGGCCCCAGTGTCCTCATATGCTGTACAGGAAGAACAGATGTGTCAAATTTGTTATGATACAGAATTTTTAAAGTTCTTTCCTCTATTGAAAAAAATCAAGTACATCTTTGCAAAATAAAAATAGAATTTTATTATAGCAGTACAAACATTTTATGCCATTCTTTATAGTTTCAAAACTATGAATATCCAATCAAACTTCATAATTGCTTTCATAAGAGCCTAATTAAACTATAAATATTATTAAATATATCCACTTACAATAAGGAATGGAAACATCTGGATGAAAAATGGAAAATTTAGACAAGCAGCTGGGTATTTTACCTACACAATGCTAGACACTGAGATATTCGGAAGCATCAAATGGCTGATAGGCCCTTTTGCATTTCATCTGGAGTATATGACTCCATCTTTTTCTTTTGTTCAAAATTTCAGCTTCTCTATTTTTAATGGGAGTGTTTCCTACCCTCCTCCTTCTGAATAGCTTTAACTGACTACAGAGAGAGAACACCACTTCTCTTTCCTGCCAGCTCTGCTCCCGTGAGCTCGTCCTCTTTGCTCTGGAATCCTAAGAGACTGTGAGAAAAACTGGAAGAATCTGGATATAGGGTCTTAGAATCCAGCTCTGAATTTCCCCTCAACAACTTGTAGTAACTGCTAGAAAATCCAAGCTCAGTGCTCCAGTGGGTCTGCAAAGAGTCCCGTGTGATCAGCTCCTCACAGGACCCTCCTTCCCCTATTTCTTCTCCCTTCCCACACCCTTGAACAACCTCAATTCAGTGTCGTCTTGACCTGCTTGCAGAGCACCACCTCTCTTGATTTGCCTGATGCCCCTTTGTTCCTGGCACTTATAGTTAAAATAATAATGATAAAACTACTAATTCCAACTTAGTAGGTACTTAATTGCACTCACATGTTGCTTGAAGTGGTGATCCTGAATTAACCTATTTCATCTTCCCACCAACCCTTGAAGCAGGTACTCCCTTGCTGGTAAGAAAATCAAGGTAAGTAATGCCCAAATTCTTATAGACCTAGCACAGGAGAACTCCAATACAGAGTAAGCATTTCTTTTTTTTTTTTTTTTTTTTTTTTCAACTTTTATTAGATATGTTCTTCATTTACATTTCAAGTGTTATCCAGAAAGTTCCCTATATCCTCCCCCCTCCCGGCCCTGCTACCCTACCCACCCGCTCCCACCCCCTGGCCCCGGCGTTCCCCTGTATTGGGGCATATAAAGTCTGCATAACCAAGGGGCCTCTCTTCCCACTGATGGCCAACTAGGCCATCCTCTTCTATATATGCAGCTAGAGACACGAGCCCAGGGGGTACTAGTTAGTTCATGGTTATTCTTCCACCTATAGGGTTGAAGACCCCTTTAGCTCCTTGGGTACTTTCTCTAGCTACTTCTGAGCTTCTCTCTCAACTGCTATGTGCATGTCCTAGGCAGTCAGTATATTCTAATTTCCAAGCATTTTGCTTAAACAGAAAGAAGACTGTAATTCTACCTCTTTCTAGATGCTTGTGTCCAGGGAAGTTGACTTTTTCTCCTTGAGAAATTCTAGCATGTGCATCCCCACAATAGAATCACTGGTCCATGGATGATTTTCATTCCTCTCAGTAGGATCTAACTCCGACAGGTGGGCTTCTACAATCTAAGTGTTTTTACCCGTTTGGTCAAGGTTAATCCACAGGAATGAAATATTTCAAATATCCATTTATTTATTCTCTGTGGGGGTAGTGTTTAATTATTTTGTTTAAAAGCCCAATTGTGATTCACTGCACATCATTAATGAGAAAATAGGTATAAAATTGGAAAGTAAACATTTACATCCAAAAATGATGAACCTTTTGCTCATTCTGCTTGTAGGTGATTGTGGCTCATTTTTTGAGCATTGAGATTACACTATAAGTTATATTGTAACTCTCCAGGGACAAGGTGTTTCCTAGATGTTTTCTAGGTCACTGTGGTTTTCAGCAGAAAGAATCGTGAAGATTGGCCAGCTGGAAGGAATGTTGCCCAGGGTGGCCTGAGATAGCACAGTCTACTCAGAGTCCTGATTTTCATCATCTCAATTGCTAGGAGACAAGGCCAAGGCATAGAAGGTAACACTGCGTTTGTGGACTGGACAAACACAGCGAGACTAAAGACAGTGGCTCAGGTGAGTAAGTGTGGAGAGTTGTGGGGACTGCTGTACTAGAAAGCTACTGAGATGTTCTAAACACTAACAACACCAAAAATAAATAGATAGATAGATAGATAGATAGATAGATAGATAGATAGATAGATAAACAAACGCCTGCTCTTCTCAAGAAGGTTGACAAGCCGAAGGGCCCTAGTGAGGATGCCTCATTCCCCACTTGAGAGGGAAAAGAAAGCAATCACAGGAGGGGGGAAGGAACCTGGGTAGGAAAGGGAACAGGGAGGGGAAGAGGGGAATATGACCAGGTATTGGGTGGAGGGAAAAGGACTGAAGCCCTATGGAAGTAGGGGACCCTCTAAAATGTACTGGAGACCTGGGAGGTGAGAGACTCTCAGGACTCAAAGGGAGGGACCTTAGATAAAATACCCAATACTCTGGAGAGGGAACTTGTAGAGTCCATCTCCAAAGGGTATCAAGTGGAAGGATGGGGTTGCCATCCCACAGTCAAAAAAAAAAAAAAGAAGAGAGAGAGAGAGAGAGAGAGAAGAAGAANAAGAAAGAAAGAAAGAAAGAAAGAAAGAAAGAAAGAAAGAAAGAAAGAAAGAAAGAAAGAATCTCTGACCCAGAATTGTTCCTGTCTGAAAGAACTGCAGAGACAAAAAGTGGAGAGGAGCCTGAGGAAAAGGAGATCCAGCGACAGGCCCAAAGTGGGATCCAGCTCAAAGGGAGGTCCCGAGACCTGACACTATTACTGATGCAATTGTGTGCTCGTGCAAAAAAGGGCCTATCATGATGGCTATCCAAAAGACCCAACAAGCAGCTGCAAGAGTCAGATGCACATATTTACACCCAACCAATGGACAGAAACGGGTGAGCCCTGTGGTTGAATTAGGGAAAACCTGGAAGAAGCTGAGGAGGAAGGCTACACCATAGGTAGACCAGCAGTCTCAATTAACCTGGACCCCTGAGATCTCTCAGACACTGAGCCACCAACCAGGCAGCATACACCAGCTGATATGAGGCCCAAACACATACACAGCAGAGGACTGTGGGGTCTAGACTCAGTCAGAAAAGATGCACCTAACCCTTAAGAGACTTAAGGGCCCAGGGAGTAGGGAGGTCCAGTAGGTTGGCAGTAGGGGAGTGGGAACACCCTCATGGAGATGGGGGAAGGAAGTATGGGATGTGGAACAGTCAGGGTGGACCAGAAGTGGGATAGTTTGGGCTGTAAAAAAAATAAATAAATAAATAAATAAAGGTTAAATTTAGAAAGTATCTGTTCTTACATAGCATTCTTGCATGTTTAAGATAGACTGATTACATCTGTATTGTCTTGACCAGCATTGAACTCACTCTGTGGCCCAAGCTAGCCTTGAACTTTCCTGTGTCAACAAAGTCAGCAAGCATATATTCTAGTAGGAAATATAAAATAAGCAAGATAAACATACACTAAATGGTATATCCAGTTATATCCAATAAACACTAGATGGTGTTTTAAGGAACATAAAGCAGATAAAGAAGAAGATACAGGTAAGGAAGTGTCATGGAGTGGAAATTTCACATTATCCAGGTACTCTCAAAAACATGACTTTCAAGTAAAGACCTCTAAGAAAGAACAAAGGTTGAACCATGAAAGTGTATGGAAGAGGAGCTTGCAAGGCAGAAAGGATGGATAGCCTTTGGTACCAGAAACACCATGGGGTGGGATGAGAGTGAGAGAATGAGGAACAGAAGCAAATGCTGTCACAGATATGGGAGAAGGGATGAATGTCTACATCGTGAATGGACTTTTAGGCCATTAGAAAGACTCGGGTTTTTAGCGGTGGGCTGAGGCTTCTGCAGCGCTTAAGGAAAGAGGAAGAACAAGGTCTGACTCATACTCCATCAGGAGGTCCTTGGGGTGCTCTGAGAAGACAGCAACTGACTGAAGCAGGAGAAAAGATGTTATCACAGGAATGCATGTGAGAGATGATCATAGCTGGGACTAGGTCACAGCAATAATTCAGTTAAGAATTGACCAAAACCCCCTAGACAGGCAAGATTGAGAAAGTTTGGTGAGAGAAGTGAACTATGAAAGGCAGAAGAGTCAAGGAAGGCAATGAGACTTCAGGTCTCAACAAATAGAACAGATCTGATTAAAAACTCCTTGAGGAGAGAATCAGCCATACATATCCACTTAATACATAATGAATATAAATGCTAAAATAGCAAAAGAAATTGAAATTCCTCTGAAAGTGTTAAGTATGTATAAGGCAAAAATAGGGTAATATGAAAGTGCATTATTAACATATAGGATGCATCTCCATTTAAATATGACATTGATAGTCCTATGCACCCAGGATATAAGAGGAGCAGCATAATTCTTTCCCCAGTGATGTGAGGATAGCATTAACTGAACACAGCATTAAATATTTGCCAGAAAATCTGATAGTCAGATTTTGATATTTATTAAGGGCTTTCCATATTGAGTTTAATTAAGGATTTGATTATGAATTCTACCTTGAAGGCATGATTACTACTTATCTCTTCACTCTTGGGCCAAAGAGAATTACAGATGCTGAATATCTTCTCCATTGCATCCATGAAAGAGTCATTAGTCTGGAAAGGCATATTCTTAGTGTTGCAAATTGCCTGGAGAAATTTAACTCATTCAGTGTTCACAGTGCTCTTGTAAGGAATATTGAATGTATTCTTAATAGTAGAACTGAGAAGATAGATTAATCATGGCAACTAATTTCCTGATAAGTACACAATTGTCTTTCTTTATTCCTTTGTTACCTCATGCTATTAATATTTTATTCTTGTTAATACTATGAAATGTGACTGGGAACTGTGCTTTTTGAGGATACACACACACACACACACACACACACATTCACTACTCTGTGGTTTAGCTTAGGTTCTTTTCCCCCTATCTTTATCATTTCCAACACGTCAATGTAGGGTCATCGCCACAGAATAGGAACTTTGATGTTCAAGCAGCCATTAGTGTGATATCTTGAGCATCAGAAAGAGCTAAAAGGCTATGGCCAGCCATGTCACCTCTTGGAAACTTGTGAAGAACACTGATACATTATGAGACATATGGGTATTCAACAAAGAAAGAGCTCCAAGGACCTAGCTGGTATCTCTCTCCTAATGAATAGACAAGCTAGACTGTCAGTAACTAGTAATTGATACCACCCCACACTTACTCAAAAGCTGTAGCATCCCTGTACAAAGAAAGGCATACAGCTCAGTGGACTAACTTTTTGGGGGGGTTGATTCCCCTGCCTGGGACTCGGCCTGATGAGGTGCTGTCGTTCAGGGTCCCCTCCCACTGGTCTCTCACTCTGACTCTAACTCCCCCTTTTCTATTCCCCAACCCAGAGAAGGGTTTTATTTCTCCCTCTTTAGTAGGGACAAGGGCTTGGCTGAGTAGGTAAGCACAGATTGCAGCTTGTAAAATCTTTCCATAGCATTTACACAGTGCACTCAGCCTGGGTTTCTTTGGCTCACTGAGTGACCTCCCTAGCTGTGTGTATACTCTCTTGCTTGACTTGGTGAAGGAGAAATAGAAACTAAACATGTGTTCACATTAACTCTTTTTCCACTCTAAATTGCCAATATAAATATATTCATTCTTCAAAGAAAAGAAAAGCAGTGTTATTTCATCCATCACCATTGTCAAAATATAGCACAAACATTTATCTTTCTGGCTAAAATAAGGAAATATGAAAGGAAGACTATTAGCCTCATCTTTCTCTGACAGGATTCTTGGAGACTCCTTCCCTATTCCTTTCTCAATACCTGCCCTTCCTTGTGTCATTATTAGTAACACACCCTTTCCTTCTGCACTAGTGTCCATCATGACTATTACCCTAGATTCCATGTTGTCTAGAACCACAAACTACTTTTAATCTTCACTCCTTTCTCAGTCATCCTGCTGGGAACTATCATATATTCAGATGATTTTTTTCACCCCATATTCATGGCTGGTTTCTATAAGTTTCCTGTGGAAATACATCATCACCATATCAGAATCAACTATGTTTCCTGATATTTCTATAATTGTCTCATATATAATAAATATGATTGTTGTTGTAAAAATAGATTGCACTGCATCAGTGAAAATTAGCAGAATCAATTTTATTATCAATATTCTCTCATGAGAAGCACATTCAGAACTAAGAAATGTAAATGTTTACTTTTATTTGAAAAAGACAGGTAGCTGGATAAGCATATTTAATATCAACAATAAATATGAATGTGGATTTAGTGTGAAACATATGTCATTGTTTTAAAAGTAAACTAAATAAGTGGGACCAGCCAGGAGCAGAAGTAGCAGAAAAGCTGGGACAGGGTCCTTCCTGCTTCCATCTGCACCCAAAGGAATGGATACAGAAAATGTGGGACATTTCTACAATGGAGTACTACTCAACTGGTACAACCACTCTGGAAATCAGTTTGGTGGTTCCTCAGAAAATTGGACATAGTACTACTGGAAGATCCAGCAGTACCACTCCTGGACATATACCCAGAAGATGTTCCAACTTGAAATAAGCACACGTACTCCACTATGTTCATAGCAGCCTTATTTATAATATCCATAACCTGGAAAGAACCCAGATGTCCCTCAACAGAGGAATGGATACAGAAAATGTGGTACATTTACACAATGGAGTGCTATACAGCTATGAAAAACAATGAATTTATGAAATTCTTAGGCAAATGGATGGATCTGGAGGATAACATACTAACTGAAGTAGCCTAATCACAGAAGAACACACATGATAAGCACTAGCTGATAAGTTAATATTACCCAGAAGCTCATAATTCCCAAGATACAATTTGCAAAACACATGAAACTCAAGAAGAAGGAAGACCAAAGTGTGGATACTTTGATCCTTCTTAGAAGAGGGAACAAAATACCCATGGGAGGAGTTACAGAAACAAAGTTTTGAGCAGAAACTGAAGGAATGACCATCCAGAAACTACCCCACCTGGATCCAGAAACTATGATCCATCCCATAAACAACCATCAAACACAGACACTATTGCAGATGACAAGAGCTTGCTGACAGGAGCCAGATAAAGCTGTCTCCTGAGAGGCTCTGCTAGTGCCTGACAAATACAGAAGTGGATGCTCACAGGCATCCATTAGACTGAGCACAGGGTCCCCAATGAAGGAGCTAGAGAAAGGACCCAAGGAGCTGAAGTAGTTTGCAGCCCCATAGGAAGAACAACAATATGAACTAACCAGTTCCCCCAGAGCTCTCTGGGACTAAACCACCAACCAAAGAGTATACGTGGTGGGACTCATGGCTCTAGCTGCATATGTAGCAGAGGATGGCCTAGTTGGTTATCAATAGGAGGCGAGGCCCTTGGTCCTGTTTAGGCTCTATACCCCAGTGTAGGGGAATGCCATGACAAGGAATCAAGAATGGGTGGATTGGTAAGCAGTGGAAAGGGGATGGGATAGGGGGTTTTCGGAGGGGAAACCCGGAAAGGGGATAACATTTGAAATGTAAATAAAGAGATTATCTAATTTAAAAAGGGGGGAGGTAGAAGTAAACTAAAGAGCTTTACCCAAATAAATATAAATGAAGGAACCTCCATCCTCAAAAAGCAAGGAATCTAACTTCAGTAGGGTAAATTGTATACTGAAAAAAATCACTAATAATTAGGGCATATCCAAATAACATGTAACCAAATAATTCCCAAAAAATGAAACACAAACATCTGGAAAAATAATTTTGTTGTTCAACATCCTTAGCCATCAGGGAAACTAAAACTAAAACTATTTTGAGATGCCATTGTACCCCAGTCATAATGACTAAGATACAAGAAACAAATGACTACAAATGCTAGTGTTGATGTGGAGAAATAAAAACATTTATTCACTGTTGTGTTGCAGGATATTTGATCACACTGTGAATCCTAAGATTGTGCTGTTTATTGGAAAAAAAAAAAAAACTATTTCTAGTTTTGGTGTAGCTCAGCCCTTAGTCACCTTTAATCTCTCTGGCTGGAATACAGAACACCCTTCAAACACACCTTTAATCCCAAACAACAAAGGTAAAGTTAGTTTGCAGAAGAAAGCATTCATGTTTAAACGTCATGTCTAATTGAGTGGCAGGCAAAGTGATGAATCAGAGAAAGATTTGACAAATAGACCATGCCCAACACTCATGAGAAGAAAGACTAAAAGGGAAGTTTAGAGAGAGCAGTTCAGAAAATAAATGAGGAGGCAGTTTTACCAGGAAAGTTTTTACAGAGACAGGTTGTAGAGAAAGACCAAGGTAGACACAGGTGAAGGCAGAATGAGCCAGAGAATGAGAAGGATCTAGAAGATTAGAACATATTGCCAAAGTTAGTATGAGGCCAGGCAGAACAATTCAGGAAGGGCCGACAAAGAGAAACCAGATTGAATCAGTCAGCATAGAGAGCCCTGAAACAGCTGAGTTGAGTCAGCTAACCAGAGATCAGGGTGGAAAAAAGAAAGGGTGAGCTTATTTAGCAGTAAGCTCAAAGGCTGAAAACATTCTAGGTCTAGATAAGATAGTAAGGAGGCTGGAAGCTTCCAGGAATGGGCCTAAGCTAGTAGACAGAGGCACTTAAGTCTTGGAGACAATTACATGGGGGGTGGGGGGATTCTTTTACACTGTGGCTGAGAGTGCAAATTTCTACTATGAAAATCAGTATGGAGGTTTCTCACAAAACTAAAACAACCTCATAATCCCGCTACCCACTCTTGAACATATTCCCAAATGACTCTGTATCCTACTCCAGAGATACTTGCTCATCCAAATTCACTCTGTGCATTTCCTAACAATAGTCAGGAAATGAAGACAGCCTATCCATCTATCAACTGATGAATATATTTATATAGTGGAATATTACTCAGTTATTAAGAAAAAAATGAAACTATGAATTCTTCTGAATGCTTAACCCAGACCCAGAAACACAAACGTCATGTGTTGTCTCTCATGTGTAGGCATTAACTTTGAATCTTCATGTAACTGTGTTTTGTTTAGAATATCCACAGATGTCAGGAAGTTACAAAGGAGGCCTGGAGGAGGTCAAGAAGGGGGAGATGGAAGGTGGTGGATAAAAGGATTAAAATGGAATCATAGGAGAAGGGAAAACTGAAGTAGGAGGAGGGTGGAATTGGAAAACTGGGAGGAATAAATAACATTAAAGACATTTCAAAAAATGTCATATGAAAACCTATCTGTGTAGAAGCTTCCTAAAGTATATCTAACTATACACATATATTAAAAAAAAAAAAAAGGTTAAGATGGACCAATCCTAAAATGGAGCAACAATGCCCCATGTAGAAAACAATAGACTAACAAAAAAAGACCCAATCTCAGGAATAGGTTGTTTCTTTAAAAAAAAAAAAAAAAAAGATGTTTTCTTTATTTACATTTCAAATGCTATCCCCTTTCCTAGTTTCCCCTCCGAAAACCCCTTATCCCCGTCACCCTGCTCACCAACCCACCCACTCCTGCTTCCTGGCCCTGGCATTCCCCTATACTGGGGCATAGAACCTTCACAGGACCAAGGGCCTCTCGTCCCATTGAAGACCAAATAGATTGTCCTCTGCTACATATGCAGCTAGAGCCATGAGTCCCACCACGTATACTCTTTGGTTGGTGGTTTAGTCCCAGAGAGCTCTGGGGGAACTGGTTAGTTCATATTGTTGTTCTTCCTATGGGGCTGCAAACTACTTCAGCACCTTGGGTCCTTTCTCTAGCTCCTTCATTGGGGACCCTGTGCTCAGTCTAATGGATGCCTATGGGCATCCATTTCTGTATTTGTCAGGCACTGGCAGAGCCTCTCAAGAGACAGCTATATCAGGTTCCTGTCAGCAAGCTTTTGTTGGCACTCACAATAGTGTCTGGGTTTGGTGATTGTATATGGGATGGATCCCCAGGTGTGGCAGTCTCTGGATGGTCATTCCTTCAGTCTCTTCTCCAAACTTTGTCTTTGTAACTCCTTCCAGAGACAAAGTATTTTGTTCCCTCTTCTAAGAAGGATGGAAGTATCCACACTATGTTCATAGCAGCATTATTTATAATATCCAGAAGCTAGAAAAAAACCAGATGTCCCTCAACAAAGGAATGGATTTAAAAAAACTGTGGTACATGTACACAATGGAGTACTACACAACTATTAAATACAGTGAATTTATGAAATTCTTAGGCAAATGGATGGATCTGGAAGATATCATCCTGAGTGAGGTAACCCAATCACAAAAGAAAACAGATGATATGCACTTAATAATAAGTGGAAATTAGCCCACAAGCTCGGAATATCCAAGATACAATTTGCAAAACACATGAAACTCAAGAAGAAGGAAGACCAAAGTGTGGATACTTGGATCCTTCTTAGAAGGGATTATTTCTTTTAGAGTTGTTATTCAGTGAGGTTGCCAAAGCCACCAAATATTATAGGCTATTGCCAGTGCTTTTGGTTCCTCTCCATAACTTGACAGTAATTCCCTATTGCTGAAGAAAAAAAAGACACATACTTGAATTATAGAACATGTACTAATTAAGCTGGTAATGACATGAAAGCTTCATCCCCACTGGCTAGCCTTCCTTTTATACTCACCACCAAATGATAAAAGTAATTAGCACTCATACACAGCTGTGGATCTTGCAAGCTACAATAAAGACTAGCCTGTGCTTGTCGGTATAATAGTGGCATGAATATCAAGGAAGTAACCAGCCTCTTTCTGAACGCATTTAAGTCTCACTCCACAAGATGAATCTCATACCTGATACCATTATCAGTAAGAACCTATGCACATACAGATCATAAGCCCAAAAGGAGAATCTACCACTTTTATTCTGCTAAATGAACATGTGGTAAACCAAATTATGACTTACTTTTATGCCCATAAATTAAGGCATCTTTCAACCCTCATCAGAGAAGCTTCTGTTTGCAGTAGATGATGATCAACATAGTGACCTACAATTGTCCAAGGCCTAGAGAATAAGAGATTATAGAATTTCCAGCCTTAATGTAGCATATGTATAGTATCCTTCCTCCCAAGGCTGAGGGATCATTGTGGAAGAGGGGCAAAAGGCATGTAAGAGCCAGAGAATGAGGGCAATTACAAAGAAACAGTGTCTTCTGCACACAACAGGGCAGCAGTTGCTCATATAAACTTGCAATGGTGGTGACAGCATGCGCAAGACTTGTGTGAGCCCACACCAAATTCGTCATGAAGAAGATATCTATGCATGAAATTCTGCCCCTAGCCAAGTAACTGGTGCCAATTTCCAGCTGCTTATAGAGAAAAGATCCATTCTCTGTAAGCACATCGCCCCTGATAAGTTAACCACACTCCAGTGGAAGACCTCACATCCGAGAATATTTGAGTAGCACAAATTGGCCTTCCTTGAGGGAGGGACACATAGGTGGGTGGGACGAGAACAACAGGGAGTGAATCTGGGAAGAACTGGGAAAGGCTGAATCTAATCAAAACACTTTCAATTAAATTCTCAAAGAGCTAGTAAAAAAAATTAAAAAAAAAAAAAGGAATTGAATTTTGTAGGACCAACAAGATGGCCTGGTAAATAAAAGGACCTGACATCAGGCCCAGGGACTTGCTCTCCATCTCCAGAGCCCACAAGCAGTAGAGAAATAACTGTGTTTGTTTGTTTGTTTGTTTGTTTGTTTGTTTGTTTGTTTAGAGATTATGTGTGAGACAGAAAATGTGTGTGTATGTGTGTCTGTGTGTGTTTGTGTGTAAGTGTGTGTGGAGAGGTGGTATTGATTACCCCCATCAAGCTCCAATAGTTCTTTTCCAATGGAATTATACCTTTTCTCTGTGATTCCCTGCTACATGTCCCTTTAAAGACTCTTATCCTCCCCTCTGCTCCCTCCATGAGACACTCCCACTCCCAAAACTGTGTCCCTGTGCCTCTTTATCTCAGGAGTCTGTGTTAATCCTATGTAGCCTTTCTAGAGAACTTGAAGCCCTTTGCTCCAGAACCTCCCCCTCGATACCTACCTTCATTTCCCACTGCTGGCTGCACCTGCCCATCTGAACAGACCAAGAAGGTGCTCAGAATTAGTGTGGCCTAAACTAATAACCCTAACTCCTCTGTTCCCTGATCTATAATGATCTTAATGTCATAACAAATACTCTTAATTTAAAAAAAAAAATAGGAGTACTTCCTTATTCTCTGTATCCAATCAGTTGCCAAGATCTATTGAGGCTATATCCCTAGCTGACCATAATCTCATGCTTCCTGGAGTTCCCTATTATCTAACAGTATTCCCATCCATCCTCCGAAACCTGGTTCAAACACCATTACCTCCACAATGTCTTCCAACTTCTCTCTGGACATAACTTCTGTCTTCTAAAGGCTTAACACATTTTATCTATGCTGTTTCAATTATGAAAGCCCTGACACAGCCTAGAAATACTCCAGACATCAACAAACATAACCGCTTGAATGAACTTTGTCATTTAAAATTTCTACTGCATTGATTTTTCTCCAACTAATTCTCAAAGGAATTGAAGAACACAATCATTGCCCTCGGTGCTGTTGACTGAATGAACAAATGTGTGCGTGATCTTTTTTTAACAAGAATTCTTCATTAGACATTGCTGATGGTTTACAGCCAGAATTCAAAAGGTTCAAAATAGGAGGTAATCATCACAAACAAGCTTCAACTTCCCAGGGTCTTGTCTATACAAGCAGCTCCCCATCTAGACTAATACAAGTAGTTCTCTGTTCTTACCATTACAACGAAGAGCTTTTTCTCGTAGTAGGAACAAATCTCTACTGCACACCCTCCTTATCTTATAGTACAGTAGCCAAGATGAGGTCATCTGGCCCATGGCAATTCTTTTTCCCTACCCACCAGTTTTATCCCTTTTCAGTTCAAGTCATCTCTCTACCTCCTGAGGCAAATCCTCAGACTTCTTCATTCAACTTCTAGTTCTCCTGAAACCATCTTCCCACCGTACAAGCTACCACCAATGCTTCCATTGCAATACTCCACATCCTATTTGCTCATATGTAAGGCCATAACATTCCTGCTCCAGCTGGATAGTAGGGCAATGCACTGCCCTGGCATTCTGTAAAATTCAGAATGCATTATCCAATAAAAAAATGTATTATTTATGGGACTAGAGAAATGGCTCAGCGGTTAAGAAAACCAGCTATTC
>LR749714.1:1061192-1107854 GCA_902729485.2 Mus minutoides
CTTCAACCCTATAGGTGGAAGAATAACATGAACTAACTAGTACCCCTGAGCTCATGTCTCTAGCTGCATATATAGAAGAGGGTGGCCTAGTTGGCCATCAGTGGGAAGAGAAGCCCCTTGGTTATGCAGACTTTATATGCCCCAATACAGGGGAACGCCGGGGCCAAGGGGTGGGAGCGGGTGGGTAGGGGAGCAGGGCCGGGAGGGGGGAGGATACAGGGAACTTTCTGGATAACACTTGAAATGTAAATGAAGAAAATATCTAATAAAAGTTGAAAAAAAAAAAAAAGAAAAAAAAGAAAACCAGCTATTCTTCCAGAGGACCTGGGTTTGAGCACCCACATGATTGGTTCAAAACCGTCTGTGACTCCAGTTCCAGAGAGCCCAATGCCTTCTTCTGGACTCCATAGGCACCGAACACACAGTGCACACTAACATACATTCAAGTAAAACACACATAAACATAAACAAAGTACAAAAATAAATATATTTAAACCAATGATTATCTTCTCTATTTTAAATGTAGTTTGCGCCAAGGAGAGGAACCAGAGGGAGACCTCCAATTTAGAATCAATCTCTCTCTCTCTCTCTCTCTCTCTCTCTCTCTCTCTCTCTCTCTCTCTCTCCACCTTAAGTCTGGCTGTGAGTCTCTTTGCCCATCCCCACGAAGGCTTTTGCTTTCTCTTATTGTATTTTATCTGGTTGGATTTGGTTGTTGTCTCTTGAAGTCCTGTTCTTTTCTGTAAGGAACCAGAGAGGGAATGAATATGGGAGAAAAGGAAAGGGGGTTGGGTAGAGGGAAGGAAAACTGTGGTCAGGATATACATACTATGAGAAGAAGGTATTTTCAATTTTTTAAAAAGTATTAAGATAGATAGATAGATAGATAGATAGATAGATAGATAGATAGATAGATAGATAGACAGACAGACAGACAGACAGACAGACAGACAGATAGATAGATAGATAGATAGATAGATAGATAGATAGATAAAGTTTGCATACTACCCAAGAAACTAAACTAATTTATCACCTGCCATCAAAGAAAATGGCTTCTAAGTTTTTAGGATGAATTTACAAATAAATTCATTGTGAAACAAAATATTCTATTCATAAATGGGAACTAATTTACCTATTATTATTATTACTATCATTATTATCACTATTATTTATGTCAAATTATTGTCTGTTTCATTGCTATTCTTATTTTAAGAGATTAAATAAATCAAGAAAGAGTTCTCCATTTAAATTATCCCAGAAATGAAATTTGAAAAGCAACACCTTGGACCCACAGAGATAAAAAGTAAATGAATATTTCGGATGAAACGCAAATGAACACTTGTTCTTCCAACTAGCTTAAGTATATAGCTCCTGCTTAAGTCAAGTCTGTCAGGATTTTAATACTAAAATGAAGAGTACTTTTCAGCCACCCTTCACTTTACTTCGGATTCCTCTCGTCACCTCGGAAAGATGTTATACTGGGGAGGGCTGGGTGTGATTTTGCCACATCAAAATACATACACACCTGTGCTTATGACAGGGAGGTGATTGCGAACAACACTCGTGGTTCGGAGGTACAGCAGGACACATGGAGCAGAAGGTTTGATAATGAGAAATTACAGTTTCCTGTGATTCCTGAGGGCCAGAGGGAGGGATTATTTGCTTTATGCTGGCAGCAATTTCCCTAAGCCCTGTGAGATGGCATAGCTCAAGCTGTTGCAAATGTAGACATAGTAACTACCAGCCACAGCTCTTGGTTGGAGCAAGATTCCCTGGGGCATGAAATATATTGAAAAAACCTTTCTAAATAGGATTGATCACTTAATTTGAGTGTTTTAGAGAAAAAAAATCCTACATAGTCTTCAATTTCTAGCACTTGTTCACAGTTCCCTGGAAGCTGAATAATCACTCTCTCTCTCTCTCTCTCTCTCTCTCTCTCTCTCTCTCTCTCTCTCTCTCTCTCTGTGTGTGTGTGTGTGTGTGTGTGTGTGTGTGTGTGCATTTATGTCTTAATTAGGCAACCTCATAACAAAGAATGGCATGTGTATAATGCATTGAAAGTTTTGGGCCTAGGTATCGGAGAGTCTTTACCTTAGCTTTCAGAATGAAGCACTGTAAGCAGAAAGCCCTATCCCTGAGAGGAAACCAGTCCATCTCCCCATGCTATGTGTCTTTTGTCATCAGGCCCCGCCACCAATCCTCAAAACAAAATAGCAGCAGCACAAAGAGGCCCATCCTGTTTCAAAACAGAGGCGCGGACGTCTGTTTTGGTAGCTGCACACTTTATTTTGAGGGGTTAACTTTTGCCTTCCATTCGTACTTTTTTTTTTTCTCATGAATGAGCAATTAATTACTTTGCGGCTGTCTTTGCCTATTTCAAAGCTCCGGTTTACAATAGCCTTTTGTTTTCTCAAAATCGAAAAGGCTTTGAAGGATTTCAATCTTCAAAAACAGAGAACACTTTCTTTCTCTTTATTTCTGAACACACAAAAACGTCTATTCTTATGTATATTTAATAATAGGCTTCGAAAAAAGCCTTATTGTGCACCTTAACATGATCTGATTGATTCTCACAGCTAAGTCAAAAGAACACATACAAATCCCAGTTCTGGGAAACGTTTCCTATTTTAAATTTTTTAAAGTGTAAACTTTATAATAAACTAGGGGAGAAAATGTAAATATGTTGTATTTTATTTTAAATACAGTTAAGCATAGTTTAAACACAGCCGACTTTTTCTAGATGATCATTCGACTTGGATAATGAAGTGTTTCATCTTGAGTCAAGGAGAGTTCACTGCAGCTCGAATGTACAGCCAAAGAAAGGCTCTCTGCATGTCCTTATTTATATTTCTCTCCTGAAAACTAGGAGCTGTGTGTATTTATGTGTACACATACATATATATGGAAGGTTAAGAAAGCTTTCCCACAAGTAAAAGGCTCTAAAGCATTATAGGAGTCCTAAATCCCCTCTACAGTTCCTAAAAACAAACTGTAGATGATATAATGAATTCAACTGGGTTAATGTATCTTATAGACAGACAGACAGACAGACAGACAGACAGACAGACAGACAGACATGTAATAGATAGATGATGAAGATAGATAGATAGATAGATAGATAGATAGATAGATAGATAGATAGATAGATAGAACATATAGATATATGTATATAGAGAGAATATATATAAAGAAAGAGTGGATATAGAACTGAAATGTTAATTTAACAGTATGATTAATGCAGCAATACTCAGCCTACATTTTTCTGGCTTCAGCCATGAAATTGTAAACATGAGTAATTCAGTTAAATAAATAGACTAACTTCCATCCATCCTCTGGAGAGCTAAGTTGAGACTGTATCTTAGCTTTGTCTTATTAGTAAAAGAAAAATTACAGTCCAGAGACAAGTGCGCTAATTATCAGTCACTTCTTTCTCCTCTTCCTGACAAGAGTGCCCATGGTCACACACGCACACAAATCAGTTAATAAAGAGCTCTAAGTGGTTAAACGCCAGCAAATTGAGAATGTGCTGTAATTACCTCAGCTGCCCATTTCATTTTATGTTCCTCAAGTGCAGTATTTTGTGTTTTAAAATGTTAACATCTTCTTCCTGGTCCACTGGAGAACTTAATAAGGTGTTTTCTCTATCATTATGTCAAAATCACATAAAGAAGACAGCAAGACAAGATATCTACTGAACTAACCAGCTCAAGCCTGCAGAAATAGCTCATATTTCTGACTCTCAAAGTGGCCAGCAATGATATCCTATGTTTTAAGGATTCACTCCACCATCCCCCCCTTTGCTCAAATAAATATGCAAAGCAATCGCCCTAATAAATGAGCCCTTTGCTGGGTGTAGGAGCCACAGTTGGGCTCAATTGATCGTACTCAGCTCTCCCCTTATGGATGCCAGCCTGTACCTCCAAGGGCAACTTTATGATTCCAGGGCCTTCGGTGAAGACATCTAGAATCAAAGTAAGAAAGCAATTGTAAGATTTCATGTAATGTTGGGCCAAATGGTGAGTTTTTCAACCTTGTAGTTCTATCTCACTATAGCTACATAAGAAAAGATTCACATAAAATAAAATGTGTCTTGGTTTCATTTTGCTTGGCACATACTATCTCTAGTGTAATTTTTGGTATCTGAAAAGATGGTTTTGCGTGGCTTCAGCAGAATCTGTTCAACCATCTCTCTGATGGTGAGTATTTGAATTTTCCCATTTTACACTAAAATGCAGCTTGGCAATGGCCCTCTAACATCTCTAGACTTTAGAGAGCAATGCTCAAAGTCAAGAGAATGCCCAGTCAATTCAATCTTGAATACTAGTTATGTTGTCTTGTGAGGGCATGAGACAAAACAAGTAACCTATCATCTCCATTTTAGTTCTATTGTCTATGAAAGAAATGTAATTTCCTTCCTAATATTTTTGAGACAATCTAAAGGGAGGTCCATGGAAAATCATAGTATGTACTACTTTGCTCTTAAGAAGTTAAGAAACTGTAACTTTCTTCCTTGGGTTGAATTCAGAGTCTGGCATGACTTTACCATGTTTATTGCTAAGGCTCTGAACATGCACTGTCCAGTTGTCCCCCAGATACCCCTATCCTCAATTGCCAGTCCATACAGTACAGCATAGGCTTTAGTTGTTAGAATACCTATACGCAGTACTTCTCAAGGTGGTCTCCAATGACTCTAATACTCTGAGCCTCAGATGAAAAAATATACATGTTTTCATGTGCCAAATTCTCTTCTTAATGTGAAGTAAAGACAAAACTGCTGTGGGGGTTATATTGGATGATTCTGCAGAGTAACTACTATGTTGTCCAAATGGTCCACCAGTTAACTTCTCTTTCCTTCTTATTCTGCAGCCCATCCTTCCTCAAAGTGCAGCCCTGTCTATATAAATTAAACTGTTCACTCACAGAGTTCTGTTTGTAGATAATACTTACATTTTGTGAAATTTTATTTATTGTGTAATTTAACTTACTGAACTATAATCTGTTAGAAAATTATCATCTGGATCGGCCACAAGTACTATAAAAAGCTTTGAGACATGGTCATAGTTAATCTTAGTTCTTAAATAAAAACATTTACACAGTATTAACTCTATGACAATTATTGTACTAGAGTCTATACAAGAATTGTTTTTATTGAATCTTCAAAACAAGTCAATAGTGCAGTATCACGAACCCACATACTGATTGATAAAGGGCATTTCATCACACAAGCATAAGAGGAGAGTCTCCAGCCAAGCCTGTAATCCGAGGGATGGCAATGCCACTGGTGAGCACAACCGCACCAGTGGGAAACCAGAACCAGGAACAACTGACAAATCCAGATTTGAAGAACTCCGTCAAGCCTAGCCGAAATTACCCTGTTGTAGGTCCTAAGACCTCCATTCCAGAGGAGTCCACCATGACCCAAAAGGAATCACATCGCCGGGCAGTGGTGGCACACGCCTTTAATCCCAGCACGTGGGAGGCAGAGGAAGGCGGATTTCTGAGTTCGAAGCCAGCCTGGTCTACAGAGTGAGTTCCAGGACAGCCAGGGTTATACAGAGAAACCCTGTCTTGAAAAACCAAAAAGAAAAAAGAAAAAAACAAAAAGAAATCACATCACATCATACCATGTTTAAAGTGGATTTCAAGTGGCTTTTTAAACTGTGGGTATGCCCTCATGTGTGTGTGTATGTATGTGTTCAAATGTGTACTCCCAGAGGTAAGAGGGCACTGGGCAGGAGTCAGTTCTTTCCTTCTGCTGTGTGGGCAGGGGCACGGGAGACACCTGAGGTTGCCAGGCCTGACAACAATTTCTCTCCCTGCTGAGCTATCTTGCCAGCACAAAATTTAAAAAAAAAAAGAAAGAAAGAAAAAAGAAAAAAGAAAAGAAAAGAAAAGAAAAGAAAAGAAAAGAAAAGAAAAGAAAAGAAAAGAAAAGAAAAGAAAGTAGCTGTTTTAAAACTTCTAGTCAACAAACTCTTTTTTTGTCTTCTGAGGTGGGTGCCTGAAGACAGATGTTCAGATGATCAACTCACGAACCTCCAAAGGAAGTGTGACTTTCTTCAAATGGACCTCTTCACACTGGTAAATTAACATGCCCGTTTTAAACAGGAAACCTTGAGTTGAAGAAAACTCGAGTGACCCAGGATGTGCTCAAAGAACCCATGAACTCTTTGCTGAGATTTGCTTTCCTTTTCAATCTGAGAAGATCAATGTGAATAAATAGACAGCTGCATATACGTATAACACAATGTGATAAAGTCATAGGAATGTATAGTTGACAACGTTCAAACGGGCTTCAGAAAACTCTCTCTACAATGAAGGGGTTTGGGATGCACTACCTCAAAGTGGGTGTGTCAAGAAAACAGCTCTGGGAAGGACTCTCTGTCTGCTCCCCATCCTCTGCCCTGAGGGAGAACAAAGAAACTAGAATTCTTCCAGCAACATCTCCCAGAAGAACAAGGTAAAGCCTAGCCAATGTTCCCCCATTAGAGGTCCTAAGACCTCTATTCCAGAGGAGTCCACCATGACTCAAATGAAGTCACATCACAGAAAAGGGTGGGCATGCCCTGCCTAACTCACCATTAAATCACATGCTTTTGTCACCATTCATTATATTGGGGGGGGGGGGGGGGGGGGGGGCGGCAACTTCATTTTCAAAGACTTCCATCTCTGTGAAAATTATATTAAGTAAATAAGTATGCTTTTCTCTAGCAGTTTAGTTAGAGAAGTCTCAACCGCAAACATTGCAGTGAATGGAAAAACAATATTAGTTTTGTCCCTTGTGGTCTCATTTAAAAGAATATTCTAAAGGGGCCTGAATTAGATATTTTTTCCACTGCTGTGGCAAAATACCTGACAAAGGCCACTTAAGGGAGGCTTTGTTTGTCTTGTAGTCTGAGGGATGCAGTCCATCATGGAGTGAAAAGCATGGCAGGAAGAGCTTGAAGCAGCCAGCCATGGAGAACACAGAGCGAGGAACGCTGGAACTCAGCTTGCTTTTGCTTTTGCTTTTGTCGTTCAATGACAGACCCCAACCGTAAGATGGTGCCACTCACATGAAGTGGGAGTCTTTCCCTCTCAGTTAAACTTCTCTGGACACACCCAGGAGTGTGTCACCCAGTTGAATCCAAATCCAATCAGTTGGCAATGAGGATTAACCTTCACACGGGTCTCTCTGGGTCTCCTTCCAGCTTCCTTCACTGTTGGCTGCGACTGCCCTTCTCTCTGTGACTCTGACTTGTTTACATGGTGATAATCAAGGAGGTTTGGTTTTTGGTTTTTTGGTTTTTTACTTTTTTTTTTTCAGTTTTTTTATGCGATATATTCTGGTCCTATTCTTTAAGAAGGATGGAGAGTAAAATAACAGTAATGATGTCTGAAAGAGTCGTAAGGAATCATACTCTTAATCATACTCTTAATTATCTACCTAAAAATACCTATAAGATGTGTATGTTGCTATGTTTACAAATACACATACATAGTTGAAATGAAATGTCCCCTTCTAGGCTGATAATGCTCCCTCCAAGAGCCACATAAGCAAAACTTCCAGCACTAGCTACAGGCCTTCCATTGAGTTGTTGGTCAAGGTTGTCTAAGAGACACCCCAAATGTGTTCACAGCAAACAGGCTATTGCTGCTGCCTTTGATTGTCCCCCAGTGGTGGAAGGTTGCTGAAGACTCTGTGCTTTTCAAACACACGGGCCTGGAAACCCCAGAGCTGTAACTGACCCAGATGCCTCCTTTTTTAAGGACTAGTTTTCATGGTACCAGAAGGCACCACACAAGATTCCAAATAGGGAAGGAACCAACGGTGCTACCCAGCTATGACATGTATGAGCTATAGCAAAGACCAACATGGTACAATAACCCTAAGGGTGGGGTAGTGACAAGAATGACTTGTCACCATTAGGAAGTAACCAAAAACTCTCTGATTTGACTTAAGACCTGCTCAACCAGAGGATAATGAAACCTGGTGCTAGAAAGCTAGCCAGCTCTCCAGAGTTAGTGAAGCCATAAATCTTGGAGAAGAGCCTACAACCACAACTTATTAAACCAGTATAATTCATAACTATACTCTAAATAAGATGTCACTACAAATAACTGTAGTCCTCCCCCCTCATCAAGGAAGTTCTCTTTGCAACAGACATAGACCATTACAGAAAACTACAACCAATGAAATTCAGAGTTATGGAGCCCAATTACAAAAGAAGGATACAGCTACAAAAGCACTTTCACAGCTAAGGCTCAGGGAACACAGTGGAAGAGTAAGCAGATTGTAACAGCCGGAGATGGGGGAGAGTCCTGTAAAACTGCGTCTCCTAGTAATGTTAGAAGCTATACCCATAGAGTCTTACCAATATGAGTCCTCCAAGCATAAGCCAAACAAGGTCAAAAATAAACATGCTAACATGGATATGGGAAAGCCCATGAGACCTCAACCCTACATGTAGAATTACAAGCAACTAAGAAATGCTGAAAGTGGGAGAAATACTCTTCCCCAGGAAAGAACACATCAAGTAGTTATCCAACACCAAATGGTCACCCCTGAAGATATATACATACAAGTAGCATTATACAGACTGAGAAGGTTGTATCTATGTATACATATATACATATGCATTATATACACATGTACATACATACACACACATGTTATACATATGAGATAGATAAATAGAGATAGATAGATAGATAGATAGATAGATAGATAGATAGATAGATAGATAGATAGATAGATACAACTAATGAAATAAAGGCCATTAATTTGAAAGAGAACAAGAATGGATATATGAAAAGGGTTTGGAGGAAGAAAGAGGAAGAAGAAAATGGTGTAACCATAGTCTCTAAAAATAAACAACAAATTTAGAGGCTTGAAAATGTGTTTATTATATAATGTATTTTGATAATATTCTTTCCCCTTCCCCAACTCTTTCTACATCCTTACCATCCAAGTTTAAGTCCCCTCTTTTTTTTCTCTCCTCGGTCTCTCAAAAATTCAAATTAATTGAACAAAAATCCCACAAAAACAACATAATATCAAAACAAAACAAAACCAAAAACCATCAAGTCTGTTTTGTACCTAGGCATGGAACTTGCTTTGAACTGAAGTTGATATACCTAGTCACAGTCCATTGGAGAAAACTAATACTGCCATTCCCAGTATGTATCAATGTATGTCTTGGTTAAAGGCGGGTCTACTTCTTCTCATGATGTGATTGTGTTTGGTTTGAACCTGTGCATGTCTCTATGAGTTTATATGTGTAACAGTAATCAGGAAATTCTTGATCCAGAGGGAAGAGATTGGATACTTACTAAACATCTCATTGAAAAGAAAAAGGAAAGAAAAGATGTTTGCTAGGGTAGCTTTGTCTTTGTTATCCCTCTTCCCATTTAGAACAGTTTAATTTGGTGAATGTCAAGGTGAGGGCATTAGAAATAAAAGATTTAAAAGACAAGAATAGAAAAAGAAAGAAATCTGATGAAACAGAAATGTTGGGAACTGTCCCAAGTATCATCCAGGCACACTACTCAACAGATGAGCCCCTTTGAGTCCCAACCAACTAACTTTGCACTTTCCCATCCAAGTTGTTATCAGTTTATTCAGTGCTATCTATATAGCTCAAGTTCTCATCACTGAACATTGATATTTCCTATTGACAAAATGGATCCTTCGTGTCTCAAGACCAAAATGTGCTCTACAAAAACTTGTGGCAGGCCACAAGAAGAGCTGAACACTGTTCTGTTCCCCATGTTCTCAGGTTGGAATGGGTCTGACCTTTTTTGAAGCATGGAACTATTTTCAAGAGGGCATAAAACAATGCCAGACAGTGGAAAGTGCAATCCCCAGAGGGAGAGCTTCTCCATCCCAGTTTCCAGCCTACTTCTGACCCTACTACCTGCTCTGTGACTTTGCATGCATTATTTAGTATCTCTGAGTCTGTTTCCATGTATGCTAATTGCAAGCATAAAAAAAATACTGTCTGTTCATCTAACTGTGTAAAATGTCTGCAAAGAAATATTCTAGTTGAATACATTTGGGAAATTATAAAGCCTCACAAAAATATTATTATAGGTTGAGCATCCCTGATGTGAAAATTCAGTATCTGAAAATTTTAAAAACCCAACTTTTGAGTACCAACGTGACATCTTAAGTGAGAATTCCATACAAGATCTCCTGTCAAAAGTTTCAATCCAAACACAGGTGTACTGAAAATACTGTGTAGGGGATTGGGATGTAATTCAAGTGTCAGAATGTTCGACTAGTACCCCAGCACTGCCTCAACCAGGTGTGGTGGAAGGATCAGAAGTTCAAGGTCATCCTCAGCCACACAGCAAATTCAAAGCCACCCTGAACTTTCGAGTCCCTGCTAACATTTTTAATTTAGACCCTGTCTAAATTTATAAATGCAAACAATTTTTAAATTAAGTTAAATTAAAATTTTAAGCAAGATGTGGTAGCATACACCTTTAATCCCAGCTTTGGGGGGATAAAGGTAGGCAGAACTCTGTTCCTGGCTAGACTGATCTATGTGAGTTCCAAGCCTGCAAGACTGTCTCAAAAAAAAAAAATTAGAACTCTATTATGGAGTTACCTTCAGGCTATGTGTGCAGAGAGAATAGGAACCATCTGGGACTTTGTTGGTTTGTTTGTTTGTTTGTTTGTTTGCTTTATGTGTATAAGCACCTGCCTCCTTTGTATGTGTACCATAATATGTGCAGTGTCTATGCAGGCCAGAAGAGGGTGTCAGATCTCCTGGGACTGGAGTTACAGGCAGTTGTGAGCTTCCCTGTCTGGGTGCCAGGAACTGAACTCAGGTCCTCTGAAGAGCAATGTTTTAGCTTCTTTTCATTGCTGTGACAAAACACTATAACCAAGGCAACTTATAAAAGTTATATTGGAGCTACAGTTCCAGAGGATGAGTCCATACCATCATGGCAGCAAGCATGGCAGCAAACATGAGGGTATGGTGCTGACGCATCAGTGGAGAGCTTACATCCTTATCCAAAAGTGAGAGGAAAGAAAGGATTAACTGGCAAATGAATGGATTTTCGAAACCTTGAAGCCCAAGCCCAGTGACACACCTTCCTCCAACAAGACCACACCTCCTAATCCTTCTCAAGCAGTTCCGTCCAAAGGAACCAAGAATTAAAATATATGAGCTTATGGGGGCCTTCCTCATTCAAACCACCACAAGCAGCATGTGCTCTTAACCACTGACCCATCTCTCCAGCACCAGACCAGCAAGTAGTTTTGAGTCCCATTCCTAAGGTACCTCATTACTCTATAAATATTTCAAACTTTTATAATGTGAAATCCAAAATACCTTTGGTCAAACCCACTTCAAATAAGGCTATCCAGTTTGAATTATGTCTGCTGCTTTTAGTATCCTCGGGGCTAAGTATTCTTCCACCGACTGAATATATTTAGAGCTGCTTGGAAGGAGGTGAGTCATATAAAATGCAGCCCTAGTATTCTTGCAGCACCATGGGTAAGCTTCAGCTCCATAGCAGAAGCTCACGTACTCACCCACCTTTACCATAACGAAACATACGGTGACCCGTGCAGACCCCTTGCATTCAGAAAATGCTCAAAAGACCTTTGCCAAACCAAAACTACAGAAGCTGTTGCTTTGTTCCACAGGCCTGTGTACATTTCTTTTTAATTGATCAGAGAAAGATGAAACTGCCAAAAGAATTAGTCTATTGCTGCCTCTCTAACAGACTCTTCTCCTCATCGTCCCTGGCTTGTATTGGAACCAGATGGTAAAACCAAGACGGGAACACGCTTTGGTGTCCAGAAGGAGGCCGGTCTGGCCAAAGCACTGTCACTCCTGTCAGCAGCCAGAGTCAAAAGCATTTTTTGTAGTTAATCATCAGGAGTGCCTACTGGCTCCAGCAGCCACTCACGCAGTGTTTGTCAGCATGAAGGCTCCATCCACACCACAGATGACGCCATGTCGGCGAGAAATGTGTTTCAATATCCTTCAGCAGTGAGCTGAGCAAATTTTCATGGCTGACACCCAAAGCAACATGCAATTTAGTGCTGGACTTCTTTTTGACCAAATTCTGTGAATGCCGATGCCTCTCATTTCGAGAAACCAACCCCTCACTACAAATCTTCCCTGGAACATTCATTAAAAGACAGGATGCTAAAAGATTGCAGCAAATTAGCAAAATGTCTTTAAAGTAATTGAAACACACACAGGCGCACTCTTACACAAACTCACACACGTACACATACACTCACACACACACATATATACTCTCTCACACACTCTCACACAACACATTCTCTCATGTACATGCACACACACACACACTTTAATTTCAAGATATCTAAAGTTAGCCTTAGACTCTGCAATTTCATGGATGAGAACCTACCAGTAGAACTCTTGTCTACTTCAGTGGTAGCAATCAGCTGCATCAGTGAGATGGTGAATATGAAAATAACGGAGGAAATGCACTTTGCTTTGGAGCTAAACTAGAGGCGTTTGGTGGACACATGAAAGGAAGGCACCGAATAATAACAGTACAAAGTGTGTCACGGGGTGAGCTTATCAGGCCTTATATGTAGCTGATGGAGGCTATTCATTTCTTAAGTACTAGAGAGGAGCAAATCTGGGCATCTGAAGAGAGACGTCCAAAAATGGCTCCTCCACTTTACAGTTGAGGATTGTCACCATATCAGAGCAGCTCGGATGAATATTTCATACGAAAGGTTTAAGTAAAGAAATTTTCAGGAGACGCCTAGGACAAATTGCAATTCCATATTACAATATTGCAAGAAGATCTGACCTCTCTGTGTGGTACAATGGCACATGAGTAGCAAATGAAACAGGGCTCGGAGCACAATCCACACAAGTGTCAAGTTGTACCTGATAAACGCGTACAGAACCTGGAGCCCCATCATGATGAGGCTATTCTGTTTTCCATGACACTTATTTTCCTAGTGCTTAAAATTCATAGTTTCTGCACAAAATAAAGATGGCATTTGTTATACTAACCTTAGTAGAGTCAGACTAGTGGGAGTTAAAAATGCCCAGTGAAGTGTAGACTTATTTGCTTTGGATTTGTAGCATCTGAAATATAATAATGATCAGTACCACGATCTCTTTTAAAATGTCTCATAAACTGAGATGTGTGGGTGACACGGCAGGGCTGCTGGGTCGGTTCAGTGTCCTCCTTATTGTTAATGGTAGCTTTTTTTCCCCTGTAAATAAACTTATTTAGCTTTAATGACCTTTATTGCCTTTTAATTTCATGCAGGGAATATGTCATAATAACCAAGAAAAGTGGTATAGAAGGCTTACAATTAGACAATAGTCAAAAATCCTCAATACTGTGGATAAGACTTAACATGTGTGATTTATAATGGGTAACAATTGAAAAACTCTAGAAAACAACTAGGGCAGTTTAGATATATTTTTGCTTAAAGGCTATTGTGTGGTGGCCCCTTTTCCCATGGCGAAGCTTAAGATGGATAACATGCCATGATTTTAACACTAAACTCCACAGTAGACAGACATGAAGCAAGAGGGGATACACAGACTTCTTTCCCAACACCCACTGCCTAACTTAAATGCCTTTTGATTGGCTTCTCATTTTCATTCTCAACAAAAATGATTGGAAACAAGCTTCCATAAACCCCTCACTTTAGCTGTTAACAGAGCCAATCAGAAAAAAGACTGGGTTTGAACCTACCCAGTAAATAGGTTCATATGTTTAAAGACATGGCTCTCAATTGCCCTTTGTTAAAGAGATGCCTTCTTCAGTTTCTCTGGGTTTGCTTCCTGAAGCATCAAATGAATTTTAAACTGCTTTATAATAATTAGCATGTTCCAGAAAGAATCCCAATACTATGTTTTGATTCATTATCCCGAGAGCTACAGAAGCCGTGGTGGAAGCTGTGTTCAGCTCAAGGAAAACACTTCTCAGAAAGGAGTTTTGGGATGCTGGGCTCTGTTTTTCTATATATTATGTAAAAAGAGAGCTTGGAATCAACTGGAAATAATCCTACATTTAAACAAGACTCTCGTGTCAATTTTCCCCTCACAATCATATTAAGAAGTCAGTAAAATATGAATTACATAAAACCAAAGGATTCATGTAAGCCCTCACCTGTTACATAAGAAGCAGAACATTATGTAATATGCCTTTTCTTACTAATTCTTCAAATTCTGAATGCTTTGTGTGACACCAAAGAACACTGAATAGTGGTGTTTAAATATTTTTAACTGTTTGAATATGCACAGGGCATCGACACTAATATTGCAAGCAGTTTGGTGCCATCTAGTGGAAATAGTGACTTGCAGCCAGAGATGTTCAGATACCACAGCAAAGGGAACTGCTGGAACCATGAGGATAGAGGCAAGCAAAGAAGAGGTCTCTTGCCTTTTTCCTAAGAAAATGAAAGAGATTAGGTAGTTCTTCTGGTGAAAAATTACTTCACATTTATGGTAACTACTATAAAAATGTTGATTGTATAATGCAAAATCTTTGTAAAGCATTTAGAATGAACACACACACACACACACACACACACACACAAGAAAACTATAACACTTCTACCTACAAGAAACGACCATTGGTATTAAACATTTTCTCTTCCTGGCTGTGTATATTTTGATGATCTTTCCCACTAAGTATGGATATTCCCCGTATATAACCTTATAGCCTGGTTTGTAACCATACAACTGTTTTTGCATGCCACTTGTATAACAATGAGAGCTCTAAGAAGGACTTGCATTTCACAGCTGGATGTCATACATCGACATGTCCATGGCTTCTGTGTGACAGTCCAGGATGGAGCAAGAGCACAGTTGCAGAGAGGGTCTTTCACTGCAGCCATTTTTAAAGTACTACGTTGTTCAGAGACAAGAGAAATGTGTGCTTTGCATTTATTGCTGTGTTACTGGAGCCTAAAGACATGAGAAATGACGGGCCTGGACCTTACCACAGACTCAAACATTCTAATAAGGAAGAAGGAAGTGTATTTTAAATCAAAGAATTATGAGCAGTGTAAAGTGTCTTACACTGGGTGTAGTTAGAATTTCTAGAAAAAAGGAGGAGCAATCGATCCTGAAATGAGAGATAACAGCTGGGTGGGACTTGAGAGTAAGCAAGAACTGAAGATACTTTACTAGAAGCAAGCCTGAGCAAAGTCAAGAATGGACTGGCATGATATGGGCTGGTATCCCCCAGGGAAAGCCACAGCAATGGCCCATGTGACTAGAAGAGGAAAAGAAGCAGAGGGCAGAGGTTTACCAGCGAGGTTAGAAAATACACTGAACATTCCTTTTTTTAAGGACAGCACCATGATTACATTAGCATCCTATAAAGTCTTGCTGAGGAAATATAGCACACAAATAACAGAGACCAGCTAGTGGGCTGCCACAGCAGTCAAGGAACGAGGATGAGGCCTGAACCTCTAAATACTAAAGTCAAACAGAAAGCCGGAAATCCACAAGCTAAGAGAAGACAGAGTAGAAGACTCAAATGTGCTGGTCAGCAGAAAGGGCGTGGCAAGGAGCATGTGGGCCTAGGCAGACTAGAGGGAAAGCAGACAATTATTAACTATGGGGAAATGTATATGAATTTTAAACTGCACACTGACAATGTGGTTCAAGGTCAACCCAGCTTTAGTGTTCTTATTAGCACACACACACACACACACACACACAGACACACATACACACACATATATGGTCAAGTTACTAGGGATTTTCTTTAGCAAATGGGTCAAAGGTAAAAATTAGTACATCTTCACCATCCCAATGCCAAAGAACGCCGGTACTGTGGGTAGGATGGTTAACATCTCTAATTGGCCCTGTACAATACCAGGACTTGGGGGGTAAGAGGAGTGCTCAAGGGGTTAGAGACGTAATCAAAGAGACTCAAAGGAAAACCAATTTTAGCTGTCACTGAGGCTTGTCTGTATCGTGTCATTAAGAAGACTAAATGACCTGCTGAACTGTGATACTGAGAACACATTGCTACTGTGGAGAACAGCAAGATGATAGACTCAAGCCGTCGGATGCTTCTGTGCCTACATACATACAAAGTGCAGGGGAGAGCTTAGAGGGGCCTGCATCCCCTGAGCAGTGATCTGATGTGCTGTCAGCATCAGCATGCACCGCCCTCGGCCCGTGCTCCCTGCACCTTGCTTCCAGGCAGTGAGACAGCTGCCACTGACAGCAAGCTCAGCTAGAGATGACTGTTTTACAGACATTATTATCTCATTGGAATTCTCCCGAAATTCTATGAGTCTATGAGTTTGACCCTTTGATGCTTATGGAAGTTTACATCATTTACCCAGAGCCACTCAACCCATAGGCAGAGAAGCTTAGATTCAAACCCTGCTTTCCAACTCTAAACCTCTTGTCTCTAACCATGGCCCTCCCTCACTTTGGCTCTGTTCTTTTTTTTTTAACATATCAGGTTCTGTTTTGTTGTTGTTTAATACTTTACAATGAACCATGCATGCCTCTAGGTAAGTTATTAATATCAACATAGATTTTTCTTCATTCTTCGGGCTTGTGGTTCCACAATTGACTTTGTAGCATCTCTTGTTTTGCTTCAGAGCAGACAGAGCTGGTATGTGAGAGACAGGTGGCAGCCAGTTGCTATGGCAATTGCCTGTCATTAATGATAAAGGGTAATTACTGCAGCAAATTTCTGTTTAGCTTGAAAATCTGACTTGCCCCCTCCCCACGGGGGGCACAACCCTTTATCCCCTCTCAACTCACAATGGTCTATCATGTGCCTGGACCACTTAGCATCTCTGCTAAGAGCTAGCGAAGCCTGACTTCTTAAAGACAGAAGAAAGACTAGATGAGTCACGTCTGAAAACAGCTCAGAAAAATTCACATTTCCCACGTTTATTGACTGTCTAAACTTGCTTTCCCTTAATTAAAATTTGCCAAAAAAATACTATAACTCCACACCTTACCCATCCATAGACCAAGTTCAATGATTATTTGAATGACAACAAGGCTTAATTACTAGACGGTCATCATATAAGAACAAATGACATTTTCTAACTGACTTACAGAGCTATATTTATTGTTATACCGTATATTTATTGTTATACGTTTTCCCCAACTCAGCTAGCAGCCCTTCACGTTTAGAGTGCCAGAGGCACTGCAAGTGGAGATGTTCTGTAGGAGTTCAAAATGGGAAATTTTGATCCATGTTAGGTTAGAGGCTATGATAAGTAAACATTTTCAGAAAATAAATGGCAGAATGAAAACCCAGAAACTGCAAAACAGAATAAAATTAAACACCTGTGTTGTTCCTCGTCTCTTTCCACCCCAAAACCTGGCATCCAAATATGTCTCCTTCAGCTTCTTTTCAACCATAGCTCATAATCACTTTGTAAGCCAGTGAGGAATCCCCAGGCCCTCTTCTCACAGACAAGTAATGGCAGTCCTATTACATTATTATCTTTTTCTTTTTCAAGTCCTCACTTATGTTTGATATCCAAGATATGGAGAAATGGGTGAGATCTGAATCAGAGATAATGTACTGTTCTAAGAACATAGAGTGTGTGCTTTGCCTGGAGACCAACGTGTCAGCACATCTAAAATTCTATTCCCTGAGATGAGCTTGCTAATCAAGGCTGTGTGTTGCTCTGTCTAAATTTTTGCATGTGGCCAGAGAGTACTAAAATGGAGGACGTTTAGGAGACTTGGGGCTGTGTAACAAATGTGGGAAGGGGAAAGGTATGATTGTATCGTTCACATCCAGAGCCTAGAGTGTAAAGAGAACGTTTGTCACCTAGGAGCAAGGAAGCATTCGATTTTTTTTATCAAGGTGGGATAATGCTTTTTCTCTTGAGAATCTTAAAGCAACAAAGAAAATGAGGGAGTGTGTGCAGAAAGTTGTAGGCAACTCTCTCTTGAGATTCTGTTCTATGTGCTGGTGTATTAGGAGCAAGAAGTCTGAAGAAGAGAGAAAATCAGGAAGAGATTGAATGGGGAAAGAAATGACAAGGACTTTGAGGTCTGCAGACACAGCGTTGCTACTGGATATCACTAGACTCAAAAGCCAATGAACTAGTCTCTCTTGGGGAGAGAAGCTCTGCCTGTATTATTCCCTGGTACATTGCAAGCCTCTGCAAGTGTGTTTGAACATGGTAAACTTCCAATCACTATTTGCTCAATATGTGAGTCACATCATTTTAAAGTTATCTGCCACTTTAATACAAAATCTCATCATCTTTGTTTAAATGTCTATAATCATAAAGGCTACCTGGGCCATAAATTACCACATAGACTGTAGCTGTACTAGTCAGGGCAAGCAAGACCAAACAAAACCAGATCAAAGTTTAATATACAGCCCTGGATGCCTTGCTTGTTTTAAAGCTGGGCTGCAATTTCACTTCTGCAACTTGCTATTAACTAACATGGAAGAAAAAGATAGATCTTATTTGTAGGCTTGCCTTTAATAGGGGTAATGGATTCAAAAGATTTAAGGAAAAAGAAGAAGCTGCTGGACACAAAGATTCCGAGGATCCAGGAGAAAGGAGGTACAACATTCCTTCCTTTGACTTCTGCTCTTCCTTTCCTCCTGTATCTTACCTCAGGCTGGCTTTGTCAAGGAGGAAAGTCAAATGTCTGTATTGCTGTTTCTCTGCCTCCCTTCTTCCTTAGGATAGCATTGATTCTTGGCCAAGGTCAAAGTTTCCTCTTCCCCAGAGGACATTTGGAAATACTTGGAGCTATGCTCAGGTTGGATGATGCTTTCAGTATCTGGTTGGGTAGAGGCTCTTGGGCATCTTATGAGGCACACGATGGCCCTGACAAGCTCAATAGTGCTTGTGGATAAGAAATTCTCTTCTCATTATAGGACACTGTCCCAAATGTCAGGATTATTGGAACTGCGCAAGACTCTCTAAAGTGAAGCTTACTATAACAGAGGATTATAGAGTTTAAGTGATGTGTCTCTAGGTCCAGAGCCATGAGTGCCTCCAACCCCTGTCTGCATGACTGTGAAACCACATGCTGTTGCCACTCAAGTTTCCCCAAGATGACTTGAAAACCCAGGCTCCCATGTAGCAGATTATTAAACTAGCACAGCCACTACTCAACTCTAGGATGTGTTTAGGCACTTGTATTAGTTCACATTGTAGAAGATACAGACAGGAAGCCCTTATCAAGCACTGTTATATGTGCTACCTCTGAATTTGCTAAGCAATAATACAAGGAAATCAAGGATTAGAGAGGTGAGGTCAAACAGCCAGCCAGGTGCAGAGATAAGATCTGGTTGCAGAAAGTCTGACACTAATTTCTCTAATCCTTTATAACCTCTATTCAATTTTGCTAGTACATCTGCAAAGCTAGTGAAGTCACCATGTAAGTCACTCCGTGACATGTGACCTTTTCTCCTTCAGAATTTATCTTATGTGCATCTTAAGCATATATTGTGTGTATGTTTCTGTACATACACATGTATATACATGCACATGTGCCTTTGTATGTGGGTGTGAAGGTTATAGAGTGATGTTGGGCATCCCCCCTCTGTTGTTCTCCACCATGTTACTTTTAAGCAGAGTCTCTCACTGAACCTGGAGCCTGGCATTTTAGCTAAACTGGATGGTCAGCAAGTGACTCTTCTTCCCAGTGCTGAGGGTACACACAAGTATTACCATGCCTCGCTTTTATGTTGGTGGTGAGAATCCAAACTCAGACATTCATGTTTGTATAGCAAGTAAACCACCTCTCCAGCCCCCATCTTATTTTTAATTGGCATAACAATAAATGTATAAGGTATTGTGTCATCCTGCGATACAGGTAGACACAGAAAGGTATGTGCTTTTCTTTGTGTGGTTTCACTCATATGTGGAGTCTTAAAAAGTTGACTGTGCCAGCCATTGCAGAGATGTTAGGCCCTTGGTAGTTCATGAGACTGAAAGTCTGAAGATGAAACATAAACTCCTCACCAGTGCCACTAGACCCTGAAGCAAACCATAGCACCCTCATTTACTGCTTTCATTGTTTGCATAAAATTTTCTTTTATTAAGTGTGGGATATGAAAAGATTTTCAAATAATTAGTACAGTTAGTCTAAATGTAAAAAAAAAAAAGCTAAAAGGAAAACTGTGTGCAATTAGGATTTGCATAATTTCCTTAACACTGCTTAAGTTATCTACATTTGCACTTCAAAGTAGGACAGGGTTTTGGGTGAAACAGAATAAACCATGTGCCTGACCTTTGCCGTCCCTCTAAACACTTCGACTCGTTACAGAACGTAAGCAATTACATCCTTGAGCACTTTTTCCCCAGCAAGGTTTTTTTTTATGCCTGCTTATTATATCTCAAATGATCTTTATAGAAGCAGGAAGGTTAATGTATGGGTTTTGCAGGCATGAGTCAGTAGATCTTGTGAATCATCTGTCCCCATAGACGTCCCTCACAATGTCACAAATTCATTGCAAAAACAGTCATCTCTTCTCACTTAAAAAAAAAAGTATGGGTACCCATACATAAGATAAATTTACATAAATACATACATCACCTACTGCCAATTAGTATGCATTGATGAGCAGGGCCCGATAACCCTGATGATAAGTGAAAGCACATTGATACCAAGTTGTCCCTGGGAAACCAACGGCAATCTCAGTAAGTATTTAACTTGAGAGTGGATGGAGGAGACTCATTACTGGCCTGGCTTGTTGCCTTGTTCCGTTAGAAACCTTGATTAAAGAAATTAAAAAAAAAATAAAACATGGAATGCTAATTAAACTGTTAGACCGATCGTAATAAACAAATAGGTCTAATTTGGGGAGCAAAGAAAGGGGGTAAAACACTCCAGCTCGGTGGTTCCTTTTCTTACAGCAGGTTCTCTGATTCCTGCTGTAAGCGTGCCTGTCCCCGAGGTCTGCAGAACAGCAGGGTTGCTGATTCCAGAATAAAGAGAGAGAGAAAATGTGTCAACTTGGTGAAGCTGCCTACAAGCTGTGGCTTGTAAGACTCCCTGAGATCACAGTCCGTGATTGCAGCCTGTCCTGCTCACGGACTGTCACCTAATACAGCATGTTGTAAGTCGTGAAGAATGTGTTTAAGTATAAATAGTCCTGCCTGGCTGGAGCAAGCAAAACTGTTCCTTCCGTTTGGTGTGCACACAGCTTGGAGGCCAAGGTCCTGGGTGTACCAGTTGTATCTCCACATAAAATGAATGTCAGCAGTACCCTGGTGTATAATATTGTCTATTAGACAGTGCATAAAGGCCTGCACTGTGTGTACATACTGTAACCACACAGAAAACATTACCAAATGAACCTGCTTTTAGCCCACTGCCTCATACGGTGGTAATTAAGGAGAACTGCTTTTTGATTTGCAACTATTTGCTGTTCTGCAGGAAAAACATAGCTCAGACCATCTTGTTCCATTTGTTGTTGCCACGCTTAATCTTCTGATTCATGAGGAATTATTACACCCAATACCTATGGGGAATTTAATTGTTTGGCTCCTACTTCTCTGGCAAGTGTAATTATGGAGGAGGAGGATCTATAGATTAACATTTTTTTTAAAAGCTTCATCCAAGAAAAAAATAAATAAAGGGAGGTGGAGTTTTTTGTAAAACCTGGTATTGAATAACATCCAGGTTTGAAGCCATGCCAGTGCTGAGCTTAAGAAAAAGTGTCAATGCCTAAGTGGGAGGTCAAACCAGGGACACAGAGCCCAGAACTTGGATCCCATGGCCATTAAGTTGAAAATCAAAATCAACACACCCTATATATCTAACGGGCCTTTGCAGATCACTGGGATACATTTAGTACTTATAGGTAGTTTTGAATGAAATGGGAATAACTTTTAAGTCTGTTTCCATTGCTCGTCAAGGACAGAGCTTCATTTCCCCACGACCATAGAATAAGAGAACTAATGATTTAAAAGGCAAGAACGACCTGCTATTTCTCTCTGTGCCAGTAAATGTACTGCTAGGCAGTCGGTGCCCAATAGACAGGAGAACAAGGCTTGTAGCAAACACAGTAAGGGCTCACCTTTGTTGCTGCGCGGTCCCAGACTTTCAGCCTCTGAGACAAACGTCACTGACCCTTTCTGGGACTATGGACGTCCCCATTGCTTGTTGTGGCACACCTGTGGCTCTCAAAGGTTGGTGACTAAGCAAGCACCCTTACCCCTCAGAGTGGATAGCTTGCACGTGTGTCAGCTTTCCCAGAGTCTCATCACAGGATTAAGTTCCATTTGCCCACGTGGTGCCTGGCCTAATGCCACATTCCCGGTTGGCTACCTTTCCTTTTCTCACTCCCTTCCTGTTGTTCTGCAGGCGTGTCCTGCATCTGACTCCTTGTCTTACAGTGTTCCTTCTAGGGGAGCTCACAGCAACAAGTGGCTGTTCTTAAAGACCAGGTAGCAGATAAAGGAATGCGCAATGAGAAAAGGACAAAAGAAGCCGGCTTGGGTGTACAGCAAACTGTGCCAACCTTGTCTACACAACCATTCAGATGTGCAAGACAACATACAAATTCTGAAGGCACATGGTAGCACCTGTTCCAAAGAAAAAAACAAAACAGATCCATCATTTCTCTTGGGCCAGAGTAGTCAGATGTCACGAAGTAGGAAGTCTGCGATTCTCATAGTTGTAGAGGTTAGAAGTTCAAGGTCAAGGTGCCGTGAGGATTGGCTTCAGGTGAGGCCTCCCTGGATTATAAGCAGCAATGATCTGAATGTGTTGGCATGCAGCCATATCTCTGTGGAGAAAGACAGAAAGAAAGGAAGCAGGTGCTCCTGGTGCCTCCTCCCTTCGTACAGTGCCACTGGACCTGTTGGATTATGGTCTAATGTGGTTTGAAGAAGAAACAACCTCCGGAAGTGCATGTTTTGGATGCTTGGTTCCTATTTGGTGCTGCTATTTTGGGAGGTTCTGGAAATGTAGTAAGGTATCTGCCTGGAGAAAGGAGGCCAGTGGACAGAGAACTGGAGAAGAGCGTACCTTGTCCCCAGTCTCTTCCTTCTCACTGTTTCCTGTCTGTGTGCCGTGAGTTGCAGAGCCTCCTACACCATAGGTACCAAACATGAGACCTTTAGCACAGTGAGCACAGTCAATTGTTCCTCCTTAATACTATATTTTGGAAACAGGCAGGCTTGCAAAAGTAACTGACAGAGGACCCCACTTTTATAACCTCACTGAACTTTTTTTAATCATCTATTTCCTCATCCAATCTCCAAATACAATCACATAGGAGGTAAGAGTTTAGTCTATAACACAGCCTAAGGTGAAGAACAGTAAATATAAACTTGGAGTTGTCATACCAGTTAGAAATTAAGACGGAAAATTACCTAAGTGTCTGATTAGAATAGGGATGGCTATCCAGTAGCTGACTACTGTTTTCATTGTGATGTTTATTTTACATATTTATCTACTTGTGTAGGGGATGTACCACAGCTTACACAGGAAGTTAGAGGACAAGTTGAGTTTTTCTTTCCACCACGTGGCTCCCAAAAATTGACCTTGGGCCATCAGGTTCAGCAGTAAGTGTACTAGCACACTGGCTCGTCTCACCAGCCCTTTCTTTTAATCTAGCAAATATGACTACATTTGTATGAGTCAGGATGCCTTTTCATCATTTTTGGCTGTATGATTTTTCTTTATCGTATTTTGATGCTAGAAGAAGACAATTTTAATCTTTACAGAGATGTTCACAAACAGAAAATACTCACAAAACAGTGGTATCAGTCCTCAGGAGAGCACAGAGACTTTCAGAGCTGCCATGCCAAGTACCAATGGGCTTCTGAGAATACTCATCTTTCGGGAGGATAGAAAGTGTGTGTCCTATTAGTTGCTAAGCTATTTTCAAAGGCCACTTGCTCTTTTCAGAACATGGTTGGCTCTCCCTCAAACACTGCTCAGCACGACCAAATCAGAGAGCTGTATATAGACTACGCATTCTCACCCCCTCCCCAAAGGACAGTCCATGTCTTCAGCATAATTACATGGTACAAATAATAGAGGTTTTGTTAACTAGCAGCTCTTTTTTTGCAAAGGCTATCAAATATCTGGGGCAGCATAATGCTGTAATTGCATCTATGAACCTGTGTAACATTTAGACAAAAGGTTCCAAAGGTCAAGGTACATACTACATATCCACTGTATTCTTCTGATGAGCCTAATGCTTAACGTGATGTAGAGTGAAGCTAAGCATAGAACATACGCTTCTCTATAAGAGATAAATCTCTTTTATTAAAATTAAATATTAAAAAGGACAAATTATTCTTAATTTTGAATAGAGTTTTTATTAATAGCTTACACATACTTTTACTTACTGAGATGACAGAAGGATTTGATTCTCTGTATACTTTTTTAGTCAGCAATAGGTGGTGGAGAAATCTCAGCTCTGTTTTGCCATTGACACAAAGATCAAATCTCAGTTAATACTAATCAAATATAGATTGCTCATACCAATATATGGATCTGTGATTTGTGAAGAATAATAACCCAGCCTCAAATAGTATACAATAGCAAAGGGCATTTATTCTGCAGAGAACCTGCATGCAAGGGTCTACAATACACCGGGATGGAAGACAGAGGTGTGGACTTTGTGGGGTCAATTTAAAGCCTGTTAGGGTAGGAGTGAATGACTTTCACCTTTCTTTCCCTTGATTGATTGGCTCTATCTCGAGGAGTGTGGGTGCCTTTGTGCCTTTGTGATGGGTTAAGGCTCTGGGGGAGGGGGGGGGCCTTGGGAGACTTTTGCTGATTAACTATACTTGGCTCAAACTAGGTGGGAGGGCAGCTTCTATAGCTCCTGATTGGATGACCATGAGGTTGGCTCAGGCTAGGTGGTGGGGCAGCTTCCCGATTGGCTGCCCATGAAGGATGGTTTTTCTTAGAATTGACTTGTTTTGGACCTCTCCAGTTCTGGGAAACAGAAACTTAGGTTTAGTCTACCAAACTGCCAGTTTGCAGCCTGTCATGGAATCAGTCAGTCTGGCTCTGGCTAACTGTCCACTCAGCAAGAACAAGAACTAACCTCTGTCATTTTGGAAGAACCCAAGCACTCCTTGGTTTTACATCTGCAAGTTTCCATCTCAGCTTCGCATCCCAGTTGTCATCCATCAACTCTCAAATTTACACATTCAACACTCCTGCACACAAGAATTAAGTTGAGTTGACTGAACTCTTTCCACTTGAAGTCTACTGGTCATCGCATAGTCAACAGAACTCAAATTGGGCTCTTACTATGAACTCACCAACTCTCTCCCAGCCACAGCATTTTCCATCCAAGTTGGTGGCAACTGAATCCGTAACCTAAACCAAAAGCTGCCATGAATTATTACTTTCTTCTAGACCACGCATCCACTCCTTACCAAAATACTATGTTCAAATAGTATCCAGACACTCACCCACTCCTTACCAAATACATTGATACTATGTTCAGATAGTATCCAGAATCCAAACTTTTCTTGCCTCCTCAATGATTATCTCCCTAGTTAACAACTAAATAATCTCTCCCAGATGTTTTCAGCTTCTCCAGTTTTTCTCCCATATATGTGAGGTTACTGTGGATTGAATTCAGAGATTCACCAATGCTAGGCAAACATGGAATTGACAGCCTGTATCACCACCCCAGTCTTTTCTACTGTAACCCCTTTGATAAACCTATTTTAAACACAGGAGCCAAAGGGAAAAATATTCTTCCAAATATTTCATAACATATAACTTCTTTGTTTCTTCTCTCACTCTGAATAAAATTCAAAGTTAGACTTGGGCAATAGTACTCTGCATGTGAGGTCCCCAGCTCCTTCTAACTTAGCTGTATGTTATTCACATTGGTCGCTGCTCTTCTTCACGCCTACCTGGGAAATTCTTTGACTAGAACATGGATACTGTTGTGATGACTGCAATGGCATGCTTGCTCCAGATTCTTGTGTTGTTCTCTATCTTATCTCCTTTAAGACATTGCCCAAATATCACTGTGACAATAACCTATCCTAACCACTTTGCTTAAAACTGAAACCACACCACCTCTCTTCACAGCCTGATGCCTCTACTCTGCTATGTGTTCCTTTTTAGCACATCCAACACACTATACACTGTAAGTTTCTGTTTATTGTCTATCTTGATCAGACAAATGGTAAGGACCAACAGACAGACAACTCTCTCTTTTTTTGTTCAGTGCTCTCTATTTTTTTGTTTTGTTTTTGTTTTTTGAGACAGGGTTTCTCTGTGTAACTCTGGCTGTCCTGGAACTCACTTTGTAGACCAGGCTGGCCTCGAACTCAGAAATCCGCCTGCCTCTGCCTCCCGAGTGCTGGGATTAAAGGCATGCGCCACCACGCCCAGCCTCAGTGCTCTCTCTTAAGAACCTAGAATAATCTTTCCTCCACCTCTTTCACAATGTTCCCTGAACCTTAAAAGGAGGGGATTTATTGGTAAATATTCTGCAATATCTTATTCTCTGAACCTTGAACAACTGTGAATCTCTCTGTTAATCACAAGCTACTTCAAGGAGAAACTTCTCAGATGAGAGCTGAGAAATTTCCTGATCTGTGGGGATGGAATAAGTCATCAAGAGTCAGTTTATTACTCTGTCCATTTAGTAGATAGAACATTAAATAGTATCTCTTTGCATAGGTTTATAACTGTCTTGCCACATGTTCTTTACCCAATAATGGTGCCAGATATGAATATTATCTTGTACAATAGAACTAAAACCTAATCAAAAGAAATGGTTGATCCTTCTCATGATGTCTGTGCCATGACTACACCAATGGGCACACCTTTCAAAT
Organism: Mus minutoides; assembly: GCA_902729485.2. Classification (NCBI taxonomy): domain Eukaryota; kingdom Metazoa; phylum Chordata; class Mammalia; order Rodentia; family Muridae; genus Mus; species Mus minutoides. The sequence goes on from LR749714.1 coordinate 1,087,942, forward strand.
CATTGTAGCTCAGAGGGCTCATGGATAGGTATGACTGACAATCACTTTTCACCTCTGGTGGTGTAAATAAAAAACCTTCCATGTCTATCAAAGCTAGGGAGAGGGATGGAGCTTCCAGATTACTGCCAGGTCGATCTCTCTATGTTCTATTACTCAAAAATATGGTGTCTTTATCAGTAGGCTCTTACCATCAAGTACTGGAGTTTTTGCTATGGCCTGTAATGTTTGGCAGTGGGTAATTGATACCTTGTTGGCCAACAACTCCAAAAGAAGGAAGCCATTCCTGGCACCGGGCTTCTTATTGGTCAGCCTCTGGTTCCTGGAAAAGGCATTATCTGGAGTAACTCCATTGATGACAGATGATAGATAGGTAGGAAGATAGATAGATAGATAGATAGACAGATAGACAGATATAAGTATATAGATAGACAGAGATACATGGATGACTAGAAAGAAACAGTATTTTCTGGGCACATCTGAGAAGCTGTTCATATAAACTCACAGCAGTTAAAAGAGCATGCATAAAACCTGTACAAGCCCAAGCCAGACCAAGTCCCAGCATGGAAATGAGAGGTGAGTATACAATCCCACCACTAGCCATGAGCTACTGGCAATTGATAGCTGCTCAGAGACTGGGAGATAGTTTTCTGGTGAGTCAATCACACACTGGTAGAAGACCTTACATACCAAAGAATATCTAAGCAACACAAATTGGTATTGAAGGGCTTTTTTTTTTTTTTTTTTGGTTTTTTGAGACAGGGTTTCTCTGTGTAGTCCTGGCTGTCCTGGAACTCACTCTGTAGACCAGGCTGGCCTTGAACTCAGAAATCCGCCTGCCTCTGCCTCCCGAGTGCTGGGATTAAAGGCGTGCGCCACCACGCCCGGCTTGAAGGGCTTTTTTTAAAGGCTCATAGGAGGGTGGGGGTGGAATGGGGGTGGACCTAAGAGAAGTTAAAACATCAATATAACAAAACAGATTATATGAAACTATCTAAGAATTGACAAAATTTTAAAGAACCTAAAAGTGTCCAATATATGACAATTTTGAATGAATGTGATGCCTTTCTTAATTTTTTATACAATTAGTAGGAATTCATCATTAAAATTCATCAAGTTGGACTCGTCATTGGTTAGCCATTCTATCTCTGCTCCACCTTTATCCCTGCACTTCTTGTAGGCAGAACACAGTTTTGATCGAAGGTTTTATGAGTGGACTGATGTCCCCCTCTATTCACTGCCTGGATAGAGAGGATGGCCTCTGTATACCCTACTGATAAAAGTCTCAACTAGGATCACCCTTAAAGACTTCAGAAGCCTCCTCTGTCCCAGAGATACACCCACTGATTTTCATTTTCTCTCCCAGCCTTCCTCAGCTCCCCACTTCCAATCCCTACCCCTGTGACCTCCTCCTATCCAGTTCCCTCCTTCCATCAACTTCAGATTTCCATTTTACGTTCCCTTTTGAGTGAGAATCAAGTATCATCCCTTGAGCCCTCCTTGTTACTTAGCATCTTTGGGCCTGTGATTGTAGCATGGTTATCCTGAATTTTATGGCTAATATCCACTTATAAGTGAGCACATTCCATGCATGTCTTTCTGGTCTAGGTTATGATTTGGCCCAACTTGAGACCCACCCCCATGGGAGAGAGCCAACCTCTGACACTATTAATGATACTCTGCTATGCTTCCAGAGGAACCTAGCAAAACTGTCTTCTAAGAGGCTTTATCCAGAAGCTAATGGAAACAAATGCAGAGACCCACGGCCAAAGAATAGCTGGAGCTTGGGGAGTGTTATTGAGGAATCAAGGATACCACAAGAAGACATACAGAATCAACTAACCTGGGCTCAGAGGGCCTCACAGAGACTGAACCACCAACAAAAGAACATTCATGGGCTGAACCTAGGCCCCTTAACACAGATGTAGCAGATGTATAGCTTGTTCTTTATGTGGTCCCCTAACAATTAATTAGAGTGGAGACTCTTTTATCTGCCTATAGATCCTGTTCCCCTAACAGGGCTGCCTTATTTGACCTTCAGTGGGAGAAGGTGCACTTAGTCCTGCTATGATTGGATGAACCAGGGTGGGGTGGTACCCACAGGGAGCCATCTCTTCTCTGAGGGAAAGGGACTGGGGGAAATGGGAGAGGAGAGGGGGTTAGGACTGGGAGGAGAGAAGGGAGGGGGGCTATCATCAGGCTGTAAAGTGAATAAGTAAATTAATGAAAAAATGTATCATCGATGAGAAGGATCTGACTAGAGAACAATAACACATGATAAAAACTCCAACCAAATGAATATTAAATTTTAAGATAAACACTGTTTTATTTAATGTTTTGTCAGAGAAAAAAAAGTGCCTAAAATTTCAAAAGAGTTAGGATTTTTTTTTTTTTTTTTTTTTTTTTTGGTGAGTTAATTTTTAGTTCTCTGGAGCCAAAGACTAATGCGTAGATGCTTGTTCAGTAAATATGCAAATAATACCCGTCAGAAGCCCACAGAAAACATATAGTTCTGTTAGATATTAACTCACTTTGTATCTTAGCCAGTGACTCAGCAAATTTCCTATCACAGCTTTTTCTACTAATGAATTTCCTAACATTGTACTGGTTCCCTCAGAAGTTACCAGATAAATTAAATCTTTGACATGTGCTATCCTATATTTCAGTAAAGATTATACCTTGGACCTTAGAAAATTGTATCTTAACATGTCTAATGAATGCAGTCATTGTATCTTTTAGTATACTGGAACTATAGTGAAATAAGTCGAGAACTTAGAAAGAAGAGAAATACGATTCTCAGACAATAAAGACTTTCACGCTCATTTGAACAAACATTCAGTGTGATAGTTAGCATTGTAGATTAACTTACATACTCACCAAATGCCAACAAAGCACCATTACATTTCTTTGGTTTTGTTGTTGTTGTTGTTGTTGTTTGGGGGTTTTTTGTTTTTTGTTTTTTTACTTTTGAAATAATTCTGAAGTTGTTCATTTGTTGAATAAATAAATAAATAAATAAACCAGTGAATGGCAAGAGTTACAAGGAAGGACCAGACATACAAATATTGAGAGCTACTAAAAACCTTTAAATAAAAATATATTTTATCAATATATGAACAGATACAAGTGAGACTAATAGACCCACATTATGTCAATCCAGGTTCTCCAGGGAAACGTAATCTCTCTCTCTCTCTCTCTCTCTCTCTCTCTCTCTCTTTCTGTTTCTCTGTGTGTCTCTGTGTGTGTGTGTGTGTGTGTGTGTGTGTGTGTGTGTGTCTGAGTGTGTGTATGTGTAGGTGCACCTGCATCATCTACACATCATATGGTAGTTGGGATAGGAATGGCTCCCATCGGCTATTGTGTTTGAATGCTTGGTCATTAAGGAGTGAAGCTACTTGAAGGGATTAGGAGGTGTGGCCTTGTTAGAGGAAGTGTGTTGGGCTTTGAAGTTTCAAATGCTCAAGCCAGATGCAGACCCAGTATCTCTTCCTGATGCCTGCCATTCTGGATGTAGAGCTCTCAGCTACCTCTCTCCAGCACCACGTCTGCCTGTGTGCCACTGTGCTTCCCATCATTACAATAATGGATTAAATCTCTGAATGCAAGCAAGCCTCAATTAAATGCTTTCCTTTATAACAGTTGCTGTGGCCATGGCGTGTCTTTACAGCAGTAGAACACTGACCAAGACAACTCATAAGCTAAGGTTTGCATATGAAATGTAACTTGTCACTTTTATTTTTCTGAGTTAGGGTTATCTTTCTTAATATTACAATCTCTAGACCCACCCATTTTTTGTATACATTTTATTTTTATTTACAGCTGGGAAAAATTTTATCACACAAATTTATACCATATTTTCATTATCTGTCCATCTATTGATGAATATCTAAGCTGGTTCCATGTCCATGTTATTGTGATAGAACAGCAATTAACATGGATGTACTCATATTCCTGTGCTGGAATATGGAGTAAATATAATAGTTATATTTTTAATTTTTGAAAAACCCTCAGCTACCTTTGGTGGCACGTGCATAATCCCAGCACTTGGGAGGCTGAGGCAGGCAGATCTTTAAATCTGAGGCCAACTTGGTCTACAGAGCAAGTTCCAGAACAAGCAGGACTACCCAAAGAAACCCTGTCTCAAGGAGAGCAAAACCTCCATACTGATTGCCACAGTATCTGTACTAGTGTGCTTTCCTACCAGCAAATGCCGGCTGCACCTCAGCATTCTGCAGTCACCTGTAAATGTTGAATCAATTTTGTTTTTGAACTACATAAACATTATACAGTCAAAATTAAGTCTAAAAGACTTTCAACAAATATTTTTCCAAAACAATCCTTCAATGGTTAGAGCACCATTGAAGGCCCGCTGAGAAAAGCTTTTACCACTGAGCCAGTGAATGAAATCTACCTCTAGGTGGATGCATGCCATTGTCTTCTCCCTTGTTGTTGAACCAGCTTGGCAGGTCAGTGACCTTTTTTTTTCCACATTTTTTTCACATTTTTTATTAGATATTTTCTTCATTTACAATCCCAAAAGTCCCCTATACTCTCCCCCCACCCTGCTCTCCTACCCACCCACTCCCACTACTTGGCCCTGGCATTCCCCTGTACTGGGGCATATAAACATTGCTAGACCAAGGCAGGTTCACCTTAAGGGACGACTGTTCCTTAGAGGAACAGTCATCCCTTAAGGAGACTGAGTACTTTCCCTTCTCAGAACTGTTGTTCCCTAGAGCTGTCACTAAAAGTGGCCCTGGGGTTCTATTGGATCTGCCCATCTGAGTTCTTTGTTCAGAAAAGTTAACTTTTCCCTGTTTTTTTTATTTTTTCTTCCCTGCCTCTTTCTTTCCTATACTGGACAGCACTTAAACGTTTGCTGATACTTTGGACTTCCTTACTCTTCCTCTAAGGCTCTCCCTCCCCACCATGGGGCTACTTGACCCCATAGGTTGACCTCCATTTCAGTTTACCTCAAACAGAATGGATTTTTTCCCCTTTTATTCTTCATCCTCTTCTAGGAAGCTGCAAAGACTTACAATTTACTTGCTGTGAAGTAGTTGTTTGCGTGTTTGTTTTTTAATAGCAATAAAATTATTCTCAGGCTCCTGTCCTTAAAAACTTTTATTAATGAGACTCAGAGTCCCTAGAGAGGATTTCAATTTCCTGGATATCATCATCTGGTAAACATGAAAGGACTCCTCAAATATTCTGAGAATATATATCTCCCTGGAGCCACCCCTGAACTACTAAAAGTGTTGGTTTATTGACAGCCCTAGAGCCTGCACTGAAATGTTACAAGATGAAGCAGAGACACATGTTAACTCATTGTAGATTAATTTATAACCCCATACCAAGCAAAAATATGCGAAGTGAACCAAAAACATAGAATGCCATCAGACTTGATTAGATGACATAGCTCTTGCAAATAGAGTATGGGGAAATGGGGGAGCAGGGGCAACAACAACAAAACATGAAAGGGGGGGAAGGAGACAAACAAACACTTCTGAGCATTTTCCAAGTCAGGAGGAACAGTATTCACAGATGGTTCTATTGACAGACCCAGGCAAGGATGTTCAGGCTGCCTTCCTGCTGCCACTAAATATCATAGAACTTAATTTTGTTTGCTTACCAAGCAACTTCACAATGGCAAATTAAGTCCTCACTAATTCTACCTATAACAAAAGACTAGTCATTATTAAAGGGAAAAAGAGAGAGAGAGAGAGAGAGAGATCTCAGTTACATCCCACACAAATGAAAAGGGCTATGTCTGACACACAATTGAATTCATTCAAGTTATATCACTTTCTTCTATTATTTGGGGGGGGGGGGGTTTACTTCATTTTTTCATTGATAGTCCAATCCAAATCCAGTTCTAGAATAGAACTTCTAGAATAAACTTCTTATAGTTCTATTGCCAATCTTGTTTTTTTTTCAAAATAGTGAATAGGCAGGCTTCTGTTTCCATTTAAAATAAATAAATAAAAGCTTGTAAAATTACCAGCACTATTAATTAATTGCTTTATTAATTAAATTGTTGATAAAATGTGCTTTATTTTTTAATTGTATCACCTTGGAAAAAGTGTAGACAACATTTTAGAGGCTTTCTTCTCATGGACTATTGTAGATCATAAAACTAGTAGGATTTTATTACATGGTCTTTATTCCATGGTCCACCTTTAGCTACTGCATCTGCTTTTAAGTTGGTTCAGTTTTTAAGGTTGACTTTCCAGACCAGTTTGTGAAGTGTAGCCACCAATGCAGTTACTTACAATTCCTACCTTGAACTTAAAGCTTAGTATTAGACTGCCTTGTCTGTTCCGTCAACAAAATGGCAATCTTGATCCACTACATCTCTGATTTAGAAGTTTTTTTTTAGTCTTTTTTTAGGTATTTTCTTAATTTACATTTCAACTGCTATCCGGAAAATCCCCTCCCCCCTCCCCCCTCCCTGCTCCTCTGCCCACCCACTCCCACTTCTTGGCCCTGGCGTTCCCCTGTATTGGGGCATATAAAGTTTGCAGTACCAAGGGGCCTCTCCTCCCAATGATGGCCGACTAGGCCATCTTCTGCTACATATGGAGCTAGAGACACGAGTTCTGGGGGTTCTGATTAGTTCATATTGTTGTTCCTCTTCTAGGGTTGCAAACCCCTTCAGCTCCTGGGGTTCTATCTCTAGCTTCTCCAATGTGGGCCCCGTGCTCCCTCTTATGGATGACTGTGAGCATCCACTTCTGTGGGAGTCAGCTATATCAGGGTCCCTTCAGTAAACACTTGCTGTCCTATGCAATAGTGTCTGAGTTTACTGACTGATTATGGAATGGATCCCCGGTGGGTTAGTCTCTATATGGTCCATCCTTTCATCTTAGCTCTAAACTTTGTCTCTGTAACTCCTTTCATGGATATTTTGTTTCCTATTCAAAGGAGGAATGAAGTATCCACACGCTGGACTTCCTTCTTGATTTTCTTGTGTTCATAGCAGCCTTATTTATAATAGCCAGAAGTTGGAAAGAACCCAGATGTCCCTCAACAGAGGAATGGATACAGAAAATGTGGTACATTTACACAATGGAGTACTATTCTGCTATTTAAAAAATGAATTTATGAAATTCTTGGGCAAATGGATGAATCTGAAGGACATAATCTTTAGTGAAGTAACCCAATCACAAAAGAAGTCCCTGGACATGCGCTCACTGATAAATGGATATTAGCCCAGAAACTTAGAATACCCAAGATATGATCTGCAAAACACAAGATTTAGAAGTTTTAAATGAGTGTTTCATCCACGGGTCGATGAAGATAAAAGGATGGTTTTTTGCTTGTTAATCAAATCTAAAAGGATAAAAAAAATTAGGGGACACAGTTCTCAGTCCCCCTGAATTATGAATTATGCTTTTCCATCTAAATATCTATAGAAGGAACCCACGCTGCCGGGACTCAGGGGACAGTGCTCTCCCCTTTGTCTTCGGCTTGCCCACTAACTTCAGCTATTGCTGTTGCTGCTGTTTTCAGCAAGAAGCCAAGAGAAAAGGGAAGGACAGAAATTCAAGCAGAATAACTAAACTATAATACCAAGATAATGTTCTCTGTCACCACACAACAGCAAACTGGAAGACTGGATGTTGTTAGCCCTAAAAAAGAAAAGGACCTGTATTTCCACACTTTGGAAGTGTTCTTTGAAAAGCCTGCAATCCAGGTAACCCATTTACTGTCAGTGTGATTCTACATTCAAATTGTAAAGGAGTAATTAGACCTCATGGAAAAGAAAAGAGAGGGAGAGGGAGGACCATCAAAAGCCCAAAGCATGATGAAGGTGAGCCAATCAGAAAGCTGGCTAAGATCTCCATGGGCCCTGCTTTCCCACTATGAGTACCGCCCACTTTCTCATCCCAGCCAGGGCCTGAGGAGTTGAGGCAACAGGCTGCATATGGAATTCAGAACACCCTCCTGCTTTTCCCAGGGGAAAGGAAACAAAGTAAGTGAAAGGCCTCAGTCCTTAAGATGATCTTCCACATACTTCAGCTAAGACTTTAAATCTATATTTAATGAAGAAAAACTTCTTATAGTTATTTTCTTATTATAATAAAGATGTTCTGAGAATATTTATGAAATCTCTCTCCCTTTTTTTTGGTCCTAGCCCAGCAAGCAAAACATGTTCCATTTATTTTTAAATGAAGTGAAAATTACCCAGGTGTGTTAGATAAGCTTTCTATACACAGGTCTAAATATTGACAAAGGGAGATGTGTCACTGGAAAAAATCATCAGCCTAGCAATTATCACGTTAGCATGGTAAGTGGAAAAAGATGCAAAACTTCCAAATGTGTCGATACAGATTATTTCATTTCCACTAGCTCTCAGGCTATACTGTGAATGTCAGCTCTTTAAGGCACACTGAGCAGGCAGTGCAGCTCAAGAATTTCTCTTTGTGCATCAGAAAAGATCACAAGGTACTGGAGAAATGATACCTGCATCTAACTGCAGCTTCCCAGCACCGAAAACACAGGGAAGATGCAGACGGAGACAAAGGTGCTTTTCTCAACTGTTTTTCTTATGAAGCACTTTTGGACTCCTCTTTCTTCGGGCTATATGACTGATTCCCACAGTTCTCACCATTCCTAACACCCCCATCATTTTAGAAAATAGCAGGGAAGCCTACCGAATCAGATCACGTCATTGTACATCTGGTTCTGAGAAAATACAGCATCTCACTATTAATTTAATGATTTATCTTTTTTCACATACTGTAGATTTTGATGAGCTGCACTTGAAGGCAAGAGAAAATGCTGTTGTTGGTGTCAAGAATCAAGTATATCTAAGAATTCTAGAAATTAAAAAAAAAATCTGTCTTCATCACTAAGCAATTGAGTGACAAGCGAGACCAGTGTTCCACTTGCATCATATAGTTTTCATGGTGTTCAAGAAACTATATCATACCTCAGCATCTGCAGAAAAGATACTTTATCCCACCCTTCTACCCTAAAGTGGATACGATGATTAAGATTTACATCTTGACAGGATGCCAAACCACCTAGAAGATAAGCCTCTAAGTATGTCTATGGCGAAGTTTCTAGGTTGAATTACTTGAGATGGAAGAGCCACCCTAACTGTGGATGGCTAGGATCCTGTACTCCATCAAAAAGTCAAGCAGTGGCATCTTTCTCTATTTGCTTCCTGACTATAGATGCAGTGTGACCCTCTGACCCCATGCGCCCGCCACCATGCTGCCCTACCTCAGTGGCCTGTTCCTTCTGTAAGCCAAAATAAACCCTTCCTCCTTCAAATTTTCATCATCATCATAAATTTTGTCATAGGAATAAAAACGTAACTGTGGTGGCTTGAACGTGCTTGACCCAGAGGCTGACACTATTAGGAGGTGTGGCCTTGTTGGAGGAAGTGTGTCACTGCAGGGGTGGGCAATTAGATGCTCCTTCTAACCATGTAGGATCCAGTCTCCTGTTTGCCTTCAGAACAAGATGTAGAACTCTCAGCTCCTCCTGTGCCATTCCTGACTGGATGCTGTCATGCTTCTTGCCTTGATGATAATGGACTGAACCTCTAAACCTGTAAGTCAGCCCCAATTAACCGTTGTCCTCATAAGAGTTGCCTTGGTCATGGTGTCTCTTCACAGCAATGGAAACCCCAACTAAGAGAGTAACTAATACAAACAGTAACTTGGAAATTTGGCCTTTCTCCTAAGTTGGTTGTAATACCTTCACACACCTTCAGGAGGAAAAGATAGCACTTGAACAGGGAACTTCACAAGCAGGCGATAAATAACTGTCCCTCTCCAGTTTATTACCATTAGATTATTCTGATCATACACTCATCTAAATTTTATTTTCATAACCACCCATTTTCTTCACGGTTCTTCACATAGAAATGTTAGAGCATTTATCCCTTCTTTGGGTCTTAAGACTCCGTATTACATAAAAAATCTATATTAAACAATCTGTTAATGCTTTTTCTTTGCTAATCTGTCTTTTGTTTAGGAAACCTCAAACTCTCAAACTAACAACGGGGAAGAAAAGCCCTATTTTCTGTATGATATCCTCAGTGACACCTTGTGGTCATTTTTCTTTCTCCATTTTCTATTCATGTCTTTCTTCGTTCTGTGCACTCCATGGGTCACGTGCTTCTGGACCACTGTGCTGTTTCTTGCTTTCTGTCTGTTCTTGCTTCTGATGCTAACTACTCCTCCTTGGACTTCACCCACCTCCCAGATGCTAGCTTCACATACAAATCCATACAAATCTTCAGGAGGTGCTTTTGGGTGTCTAAGAGACAATGCATCCTACACTAAATTTTCCCCACTTGGGCTCTTCATATGCACATATGTGTGTGCGCGTGTACAAATGAGCACTACTTTGTGAAGCTCCATTTTGTTTTAACCTCACCTTTTATCTAGTGGCTGTTCGAGTTCAGAAAAACTATGCCCCCAACAGCTTTTGCTCTGGTATTCTGCTTTCAATTCAAGACCTGCAACCTGCCGTGGTTCTTCCTATCCCCCCACACACACACAGGAAGCAGCTTTCTGCAGAATCCCCTTACTTATCCATCAAGATGATCAAAGAAGGCACACAACTGCCTTTCATTTCCTCGCTGAAATTCTAATAGGCAGAGAAGACCAGGCTGGTATTAGAAAAAGAAAAACTGAAGTCTGTCAACATGTCTGGACAGACTTTTTGTCATATACCACTGTCTTCTGTTTTTGTTCTATTCAGTATGCCAAAGTGAATAATTATTCACAAGCTTGTGTCTGTTCTGTGGGCCCAAAGGGCTTTTTTCTAGGCTGCTGTGTGTTCTCTAAGTCCATGGACATTCTCTAAAAAGATCATTTACAGTCTCCCTCAAATTTGTCTGTAGTTCTGTTCTTTACCTCCCCTTTAGAAGGGGGACTGTGAGCTTCTGAATCATACTGTGCTCATGGTTAATTTAAACCTTGTAGTGGCTTCTGAGCATGGTAATAAATGTAGATTTTTTTTTCTTCTGTGAATCTCTTTGCTGTCCATTCATTCCGGCGACCTTTAAGAACAGATAAAAGGATTTCCTCCTCCCCATGCGTGCTCTTCATGTTGCAGCCACTTACTGATCCTTATGCTTTCATTGCCTTGTCTCCCTCCACCTACTTTGCTTAAATTTGTCTCTTAAGGGTCCCAATTGCCTCATCAGAATCTAACAACACTGGAGGATGCTCAATCCCACAAGCACTTTGTTAGCAAAACCTGTCTCTTCTTTTCGACACTAGTACACTGCATATGCTCTTCTGGCTGGTGTTTCTTACTCCTCTCACTTCAAGAATGTACAAATCTTCATCTTTTCTTCTTGGCTTGAGCCTTTCAATAGGGCTACACCCTCAATCATTGCCGTAGCCTCAGGTCTCAAGATTGAAACTTCCATTTCTGACACCAACCTATCACGGGTGAGAAATCACACTTTCAAATGTGTACTCATCCTCTCCACCAAAATACCTTTTCTAGCAGCTCAAATCTAATGTATCTAAAATGAATGCAGCACCAGCCTTCCTCTCCTGGAAACTACTGCTTGCAGAACTCCCAGTCAGACAGCTCTGAATTCTACCTATGATATCATGAACTCCTGACTCCACTCACCTCCATGTCCCATAAACACTTTACAAAGAAGTCAAGTCTTCCACTCAGATTGTCTTCCATCTTTTGGCCACCACACATGATCAAGCATTTACTTCATTTGCCTGACTCAGAGATCTTCAATGTGAACTGACAGCATCAGAACTGAAACCATCAGGATGGCTGACTCTCAGGCCCCATCTCAGACCCACTGAAGCCAATACTGTGTGCTTGAGTCCTAATAAGACGTCCAGATAATTCTGACACAAGCTATGTCGGCTCTTTGCTGGCAGGTAGCTTCAAGGAGAGAAGCCCGGACCTGCCGGGTCTCTCCGGGTCTGAGAACAGTGAGTGTCAGCCACCCGGGAAGAGCCACATGGAGCCAGGAGTCTTGTCAAAGCAAGAACTTCCTTTAATGTGCCTATATAAAAACTTTCTTTATTTTTTAACTATTTTTCTTTATTAGATATTTTCTTCATTTACATTTCAAGTGTTATCCAGAAAGTTCCCCATACCCTCCCCCATCCCCGCCCTGCTCCCCTACCCACCCCCTCCCACATAATGGCCCTGTACTGGGGAATATTATGTAGGCAGGGCAAGGAGGTGGGGGTGTTGGCGCTCAGCCTACTCTCTCTCTCTCTCTCTCTCTCTCTCTCTCTCTATCTCTATCTCTATCTCTATCTCTATCTCTATCTCCTCTTCACCATCACATAAGTCTTAGACCCTAAATCATGGAATGGTCTTTCCCAGTCAGAGTGCATCCACACTCCTCAGTTAAACCTCTAGGACTGGTGAAGAATCTAACTTAGCTATATGTCAAAAGTTCAATCCTTAGAAGCACTTATAATAAAGCAATATTAAGGGAAAGCACACAGATCCGTTTACCAACTAAAGCAAGGACATTGGAGCATTCATTATACAGGATGCGACGGTTCCATGAGACTAAGTTTCCATGAACTTTTCGCCTTGGGACAGTACCCAGGTTTTTGGGGCCTGTCGAGTGTGTCACTACTGGAGTGGATGTAGCACATACTTACAGTCAAAGAATCACACGGAGCATTAGGAATTTTTCACTTCTAAAACATTTTACATAAACATAACAATTATGAATATTAATAGAATATGGCCAACTATATATACTATGTAATGTTAAATCATATATTTATAACTATATATGTATGTATGTGTATATATGTATGTATATATATGTATGTATGTGTATATATGTATGTATGTGTATATATGTATGTATGTGTATATATGTATGTATGTGTATATATGTATGTATGTGTATATATGTATATATATATATATATATATATATATATATATAGTGTGTGTGTGTGTGATGATAAATATATGTAATATTTATCAATTTTTATAGTTGAAACTTCCAGCTTGTGAAGCAGATAGAATATCGTTGCCTTCTGTACGTGCAGCTAGCACAGCGGAACTTCCTTCTGCCAACTGTAACTCAGTGCCCACAGCTCAGCTCCTCCCTCACCCTCCTTTCTCACTTCGCTCACCTTCCAGAGTATGCTGTGTCACTCTCAACTGCTATGAGATCACTTCTTCATATCCCGTGTGTATTAGTCAGGCTTCTCTCGAGTCACAGAACTTATGGGTAGTCTCTATATGGTAAAGAAATGTGTTGATGACTTACAGTCTGCAGTCCAACTCACAACAATGGTCAGCAGCAGCTGTGAATGAAAGTCCAAGGATCTAGCAGTTGCTCAGTCCCACAAGGCAAGCAGGTGAAGGAGAGAAAGAGTGTCAATCCTCTTTCTTCCAATGTCCATATATAGGTCTTCAGCAGAAGGTGTAGCCCAGATTAAAGGTGTGTGCCACTATGCCTTTAATCTCAGATGACTTTGAACTCAGAGGTCTCCCTGTCTTAATCTTCTGGAATGTATAGCCACTATGCCTCAAGATCTCCGTGCCAGGATCCAGGTCATAAACTTATATCTCCCAGCCTTCAGATTAGGATTACTGGTGAGCCTCCAATTCTGGACTGGGGGAGGGGGCTACAAATATTATGGTTTAATCTGTGTTAAATTCCTTAAGGAAACTCCATTGCATTTTTTTCCATAAAGGCAATAGTAATTTATAGTCTACCAATAATGTGCAAGGATCTCTATCTCAATATTCCATCCAACACTAATCTTTATTTTTATATACCATCTGTGTGATTCGGAGTTAACTAATGGAATAGAACATATACAAAATTCTGAAAGGAGATCTACTAGCTTGGCTTACATGGCCCCACAAAATCTTTTTACAAGCTGGAATTTTAGAGAAAACAATAGCTCCTCTGCCTAAAATGGCAGAGGGGGGACAATGATGTGACCCCAGTGGGAGGTTGAAGGCCTCAAAGACACCTGGCTCACATCCAAAACTGAAAGACCTTCGATCAAGATCACAGGCAGTGATAGTATAGCCTAACTAACTGGTCAGGATCTACCTAACTACAGAAGATGTAGCTATATATAACACTCTCTTCTTTCTAGTTTGTGTCTGCCTATTTACCCTAACAATTACAGAGTAGGAAAAAATATGTGCATATCATATGTCTGAAAATAATAACTTGTACCTGGTATATCTGTGTGTTCTTACAACTCATTAAAAAGTAAAATACTAAACTAAAACTAGCCTAACAACTTGAATAAACATTCCACCAAGGAGAATATACAAATGACTAATAAAGATATTATTAATGTTATTAGTCCTTTGGGAAATACAAAACCACCGTGAATAGCATAACCACACACTAAAATTGCCAAGGTAACAATCTTAAATAATGATAAAGATAGTGCAAAACTATAACACACCAACATCACTGGTAATATTATGAAGTGGTACAGCCAATTGGAATGAACAGCTTTGCAGTTCCTTAAGAGGCAAAATCTAGAATTACCATATGCTCTAGTAATACTACTTCAAGACATATATCCTCCCAAATGAAAACATATGCCGAAAAATATACGTAGGTATTCATACTAGTGTTATTTATAGCAGCCAAAAAAGTTGTAACCAATCTAAGTGGCCACAAAGAAATGGGGGCAGGGGACTGTGATAGATATGCATATCCATGCAATGAAATACTATTAAGCAAAAAAAAAAAAAAAAAGCCAATCTGAACTTGAGACAATGCTATCTACTATTTGGCTTAACACTGAAAAGAGACCATTATGCTTAAAATACAAACAAGTGCAAAACACTATATATTATTTTCCCAGCAAAAGTAAATTTAGAGAGGTAGAAAACAGATAAATTTTTCCCTGGGACTGAGAGGGATAAGGAGATTGATCACAAAAGGGCACAGGAAAATGTTTCAGGGTTGGAAATATGTACTAGAATTGAGTGTGGTAAGTTTTATTCAAATTCTGTCCACTTGCTACAAATTACTGAATTATACAATGTGATGGTTGGTTTTAATGTCAAGTTGCCACAAATTAGAATTGCCTGAGTAGAGACCCTCACCTAGGGAATTGTTCTGATGGCTTTTACTGCTTGGGAAGGCCCACCTGCATATGATTGACACCTTTTGGTAAGAACTCAGATAGAAGAATTTTTGTGCAAAGTTGGACAGAAGGAAGATCACTCACCATTGCTTTGCTCAGTCTTCCCTCTTGCTCGGACACTGATCTATCCTGTGGTTGTTGCTGCTGCTGCCACCATCAATAATGACGATGATGATGATGATGATCACTGACATCAAAGCCAGACTTTCCAAGCTTCCATCATTGACCCAGGACCAGCAGTTCTTCAGGAATCTTCCATACTTTAGGTACCCAAAGGAGACTGTAGAGGCACACAGCTTCATGAACCATGGAATTATCAGGTTCCCAGACTCTCAGCTGTGAGACAACAGTTGTTACTATTATAATGTAAGATCATTTAATAAAGTCTTAATATTCATATTTTTGGTTCTGTGCTTCTAGAGAATTCTTAATGATATATACAATTACTATAAGTGGCTCTTATGTTTCATAAATTCTATCTCAATGATATTGTTCACTGTGTTACCTATACTCAACCAAACCTCTGGGATCAAGCTTATCCTCAATAGCTGTGACTATAGTCATGTGCCACCTCTTTCAGCCTAGAATTATTTAAAAACAAAAACAGAAGCTACATGAACCATGTAGCACAATTTCTATTCAATTATCCTACAATAGTATTAAAATTATATATTTTATCATTATTTAAAATATGGGGGAAACAGCTTTTTCATGAATTAATTCATGATAGCACTTTACTGGGTTATCATTACACAATTACTTTAATTTTTAGCCACTTATGAGTCAAGTTTATTCAGATCTATAGCTGCTCATTTCTGTGTAATGTTGCCTGCATTAAGGATGTCCAGCATTCTTTCTGGGCATGTCTGTGTTCTCAGAGAAAAGCAGCCTTTGAATCAGTAGACTTAGCACTGAAGACCCCACACCAACATACATGGGTCTCATCCAATCCACTGAGGCTGTGAATGAAACAGAAAAGGAGAGATGGAGTGAGTTTCATACTGTTTTGAGCTGAGAAAAAAATCTATCTTCTTCTGTCCATAGACCTAGATGATCATGCTTGTTTTGACACATTGTTGAGTCCCAGGCTTACTTTGGAAGCACACTCTCATCTTCCCTGGGCCTGGACAGATTCTGGAACTTCTCTCGAGCCAATCTTTCTGTATATGTCACTACATTCTGTTGCTTCTGTTTCCTTAGAAAAGCCTGTCTAGGCAATGCTGCAATTTTGCCACTTGGTAGTTTTCTTCTTTTTGGTGTTTTGTGTGTGGTCAGTTAGAGATTTTTACTATGATCATTTGGAATGGATACCTTAAAGAAAACTGTTTTTCTTTTTGATAACTTTTCCAGGTCAATATCCTCTAATTTCTATATTTTTATATACCTTTTTTCCTTTCATCAAATTCAGATTTTCTGAGAAAGATAGCAGAATTTAGCAATATCTCCAGATTATAGCAAATAAAACTATGCTTTTTCCTGGCTTCTGTCCATTGGACTGTATGCCATTTGGTCTCTGCTTTTCAGATTCTGCAGTGGATTCTGACATAATGTATGCATTTAAGACATCAATTGTATGAAACGTTCTCTGTGTTGTTGTGACTCAATGAAGTCACCAAGGACGGCTTCTGGCTACCCAGCAAGCCAGAAGTCCCAGAGCACTGTGAGCCATTCTAAACTCCCCTTGTTTCTAATATTTTATCACCCATTAGTTGTGGTTTTCTACTCTGCCTTGAATTTCAATGGAGATAGGTTTGAGCTCTGTGGCTAGCTGGACTTGAAGGGGGACTCAGAATAACACATCTCATCAACCTTCTCTAGAGAGAGCAGATAGAAAGGATACAGAGGATGTGAGCGACTGTTTTTCTTCCACTTCCCACCCATCTCCACCCAGTTTTGTCATTTCCTGCACAGTAAATTCCTCCTCCTTCCTCAACAGGTACAAATTTAGCCTACCCGATTCGAAAATGGGCACTATAACTATCATTGAGTCTGGCCAGGATCCAGCTGCAAGTTATACGGTATCTGAATTCATGCTATCATCTTGTGTATAACTGCAGAGTTTTAACAGATCAAACTATCAAAAAGGAACTTTAAATTCAAGATAGAAAAGTTAAGGTGTTTCTAAATCAACTTAAACAATAAGCATGCTACTAGTGGAGATAATTATGATTAACTGGGCAAGTGTGGCTATCTATTTCTCATGTCAATAGCAGTCTGGAGAGGCCATTATGATATGAGAGAGGTCAAGTTGAAGCTTCTGGGGAAAGTCCCAAGAAAAGACAATTAGCTTGCCATCTCCTGGAGGCTATCTGGATAAGAAACCTCCGTGGCCTTCCTAAACAGTAACTTTTGATTGTCAAGGGCTTTCTGTTGGAACACAAAGGTGATCAGTCACAAATATTCTGACCTGGACCAAAATTTGTTTTTCTAAGATCTATTTTTATATTTTTAATTATGTGTCGATGTGTTGCTATGTTCGTGTGAGTGCAGAAGCCCAAGGAGGCTATAGGCATGAAATTCTTCCAATGAGTTAGTGATAGGCAGTTGTGAGCCACCCTGTATGGGACCCAAACTTAAAGCAGTATGTGCTCTTGACTCTGCTATCTCTCCAGCCCCAGACCAAACTTTAATTAGGTCTGAGCCCTCTCCCATTCTCTATCATGGACTGGTAGCTCACTTCCTGTAGAATCCAGTCTTAGCCACACTCTTTGTTCCTTAATATCTGATCACATTTTATATCTGCCCAAATGTCCCATCTTCTCTCTGGTAATATCTGATCACACTGACCTGCCATCACCAAGAATCCCATCAGATCAATCCAGCAAGGAACTCCATTAACTCATAGCAAGTTTCTACCCACCAGCGCCGCCCATCCTCTTCTACGCTGATGTCTACGTTGACGATAAATCACCACTTTTCCTTGGTAAATTCAGCATCGAGTCCCGCTTTACACTGAGCTCTTTTCCCTCCGTGGCTGTACTTTCTGATTAGGAACTGCCTTCATTTCTTTCATCTTTGGTTCTCTGTGGCATCAGCCTTCATAAGAAACCAGCAGTGATGACAGTAACGTGGGAGAATAAAAGATGACTGGAAGCTCCGTGGCCTTTCTAAACTCTGACTGGACAGTAACTTGTGATTGTCAAGGGCTTGCTGTTGGGTAACCGGCTGTTCAATCTGTGTCGGCACAGTAATCCTCTGTGATCATTGATCCTGCATTTCATTACACTTATTTGAATACTATAGCCTCCTTCCTGCCCCCCATCTTTTCTCAAACTAAGAATTGTCTCTACTGATGCTTGAAATCAAGAAAAAACAAGACAGCCTACATGGTTAGCAGTCCAGATCTTGAACTGACACTTCAATGGGAAACTTCCACTGATCTTGGCCAACAAGGTGCCAGAAAAGATGCCATTCCCACCCACCTTGTAAAGGTAAATGCCTGACCTTTGCAGATCATTTTAACTTACTATGGTGCTTTCAAATCCATTAGCTAATTGCAATCTCCAAGATAGTGTGCTAAGGTAGACATTGCCCCCACTTTAGCAAATGACAAGTGCAGAGTGCATAGAGAAGATGAAAACAGTTGCTTAAAATAACTCAACCCTGGCACTGTGCATGTTGGACAGCCAGGATCTGCTTTTCAAGCAGAGCAAGTCTGCTGTTGACCCTGCTGCAAATTTACAATGCTTGGGCTTTCCTAGAGCTTGAAGGCTGCTCAACTAAACCTCAAGCAGACACCTGCAGCCAGCTTCCCTTTGGGCCCTTGAAGAAACTGTTGCTTCTCATTGCTTCTCTTTCATTAAGTAAAAATATGATCAAGAACAGAAATCATATGGACACTTTTTTACATAGAAGCCAAAGGGTACTGGCTCGGAGATGCACGAAGTAACAGACTACATTTTAAGTTATCCTTGAGGACTTCAACTTCTGCACTAACCACACCAAATAAAACTAGTAAAGCCTACCTGGGTTTGACTTGTTTTCTGGTTTGTTTTGTTTTGTTTTGTTTTCAGCTCTGCAACTTTATTTGACATTCAGCAGGTTAGTTCCCATCCACAGTGGCTGTCTATAGATTTCTGAATGTGGTAACAGGCATGTAAGTTACCAACCTGTAGAGCTTGTTTGCTGATTCCTTCTCTTCATTGAGTTTTCTGAATGAGTGTACACAAATACAGTATGGAACATTCTCTACTCCTTTGGTCCAGATGGCTTTATTGACCCTGACATCAATGCCCACATATATAGTACCTATCTCCTTTATGGTAAATTTCCAGATTTCTTTGAGAACAGAAGCAGACCATGCCATGGATGTAGATGTAAATGTTGATGATGCGTTCTCAGATCACTACCTTGCTGGTAGCAGAATGGCCCTTCTCTCCTCCTCCTCCCCCTCCTTCCCCCTCCTCATCCTCATCCTCTCCCTCCTCCTCTTCCTCTGTCTCCTCCTCCTCCCCCTCCTTCCCCTCCTCCTCCTCCTCCTCTCCCTCCTTCTCCTCCTTCTCCCCCTCCCCCCTCCTCCTCCTCCTCTTCCTCCTCTTGCCAACCTTCTTTGCATGAACCGTTCTGCAGGGCTCAAGGTAGTCAGGAAGACCACAAGGGATTGTGGGAAGGAAAGCTGGTAAATTCAGCATCGAGTCCTGCTTTACACTGAGCTCTTTTCCCTCCGTGGCTGTACTTTCTGATTAGGGACTGCCTTCATTTCTTTCATCTCTGGTTCTCTGTGGCATCAGCCTTCATAAGGAACCAGCAGTGAGGACTTTGACTTTGAGTATAGAATTCAAAACAAGAACAAATTCTTGGGCTGAGAGT